>SNQJ01S0000012.1:462732-593288 GCA_010110895.2 Picea sitchensis | reverse complement strand
AGTTTGTTGAGAAGCTGGGAGCGATTATTGTAAAACTTCACAAGAAAAGGGCCGAATGCAAAAGCCAGATGGAGAAGCAATCTGTCCCATAGGCTATTTTTAGCCTCGTGGACGTTAAAAATACTTTCTTTCTTTCTTTCTTACAATGAATTATGAACGATTATTTCTTTGTTTGTGACTCAATAGAGCTTACTTTGTTTTACGGCTTTACTTAATTTATTACTTTGGTTTAGTTTAGGTTTAGTGTATTTTAGTTTTTAGTATTAGTTTAGTTTAGATTTATTTTGTTTTTTTAACTATATTTTAATTTTCACTTTAGTTTAAGTTAAAAGTTATTATTTTTAATTTAATTTTAGTTTATTAGATTTTTATTTTAGCTTTATTATATTTTAGTTTTAGCTTTTGCTTTAATTAGTTATAATTTAGTTTTAATATTAGTTTACATTTATTTAATTTTTAGTTTTGATTTTCCTTTAATTAGTTATAATTTAGTTTTAATATTAGTTTACATTTATTTAGTTTTTAGTTTTTTCATAGTTTAATTTTATTTTAGTTTGATTAGTATAGTTGTAGTTTAGTTTATTTTTATTTTGTTTAGTTTTTATTTAAAATTAGTTTTTTTTTTTTTTTAATTTAGTTGGTTTTTATTTAGATTTAGTTCTAAATATTAGTTAGATTTTGATTTGATCAAATTTGATTTTATAAGATCATTTCTGTTTTAAAAGATTTTATGGTTTGGATTGTAGGTGATCTCGAGGATTTGAAGTTTAAGCTCAAGGAGAAGGAAAACAAATTTGCATGATTATAAAAGGAGCATGAATACACCCTTGGAATGGAGGGGGGCGAGGAGGATGAAGGCCATAGGTTAAAGTGAAGACAAGAAGAGACTTGTACTATGTAACATTTTCATAGTTGTTAATTTAAATTTAATTAATTATTAAAATAAATTCAATCAATCTTTTATTATTTTATTATTAAAAGGGAGGTGAAGTAATTAATGAATTCATAAGGTTGTTGGGGAATTAATGAGGGGATAAGTTGGGGAATTGAATGAGAGGGGAGGATAAGGAAGAGGACAAGGGACTTGGAGAGGGGTCTCATTTTTGTTTTGAAAAATTCCACAAGAGGTGAAAGAGGAGAAGGAGGAGGAGGAAAATGGAAGAACATATTGTTATGGGGAACTCTCACAGGGCACTGTTGTTGCTGAGAACTTTGGGCTCGGTAGCCAGGAAACCACAAAGATTCCTGGAGCTAGGGAGTCAAAGAGGTTGTTCCTAGTTGGCTGGGAGGTTAATATTCAGTTGGGCAGTTTGGGCAAGCTCAAGAACAAGAGAACGAGGGACTAAACCAAACCAACCAAACCAACCTTCAAGTCAAGGTATGTATTTTATTATGGTGTTGTTGTTATTATGTTGCTTATGTTGTTATTATGATGTTTAACAATTTATTCCTGGTATAAAGAAAACCATAAACTAAATTGCAGTTATTTCAAAAGGAGATAACAATATATATATATATATATATATATATATTTGAGACCCTGAAATAAGATGGCCTCACAAATGGTATCAGAGCCCAGTTTCAAAACTGAAACATGGGCTTGACCACCCACATAACTGAATCTGTTCATGTTGATAAAAGAAGTGCCATCAACAAAATCTGTTGCAAGCTGTGATTTTGCAATCTGATTTTGCACAGAGTAATATACCTAATGTGCCTCTACCTTCGCGGTGAACAGGAACATGTTGTGATTCTTGCCTAATCTTGTGGCCCTTCCTTTGATAATATCCACACCCTTTCCTTTATAATAGCCCTCATAGAAAGAAGCTATATCTTCAGTGAAAAGACAGAATCTATATCTTTCTGTAAAAAGCGCCAATGATGCATTGGCATCAAATTTGCAATCTACTACTTTCTCGAAGAAGAAAGATTGCTTGCCCAAAAAGATGGATGGAATGCCACTTCTGCACCAATCATAATTGGATTGTGGATCCATCCAAGATCTAAATGGTCCTGTGTTAGAAGTCTCTGGCATCTTTAAAGAATGTAGATTTGTGTTCTCCAAAAAATTTCCAAGAAACATGAGAGATGAGGTTTTACGGGAAGGTACTACTATTGCTTTCAAGGCTTGGTGGAAAATGGCATTTGAAGGACTCACAATATATCTCTCTCGCAACCTTGTTTCTCTTGAACAATTTGATGACCTGCATGGCACCCTAAAATCAAATGGAGCGGACCTTTGTCTCGACGTCGATCCTTCGACAAATTCTCCCAAGCAATACCATGTTATTTCCTCCTTAGACCATGAGAAGTTTGCATATCTAAATGCTCAAGGCTGTAACTTAATTGACCCATAATGTATATTTCGCTTTGCTAAAGAGCATAGGAGTTTTACTAAGCATGGTTACACATGTTGTCTAGCAATGGATGGAGTAAAAGTCCTTGCTTCCGACTTTGAAAAAGAAGAAAAGATTAAGATAGAAAAGCTTGTGACTGATGTGTGGTGAATTGCGAACAAAAACTTCATTGGATATATATTTTGTGGTTGCAAAGCATGTTTTAGAGGCTAAATACAAGTGGGCATTGAGTGTGTTGAGGAAGCCAATAGTGACAATTGATTGGTTGGAACAATGTTTTCACAAACATCGCCTTGCTTCACATGAGTTGCATAGAATTCCTCCTTTTACTGGATTGACTATTTGTGTATCAGGAATTCTTCCAGTTGAAAGACAACAAATTGAATGCCATGTGGTACAATATGGTGGTAACTATTCTGAAAATTTGACAAAAAAATGCACGCATTTTCTTTGTAAAGCAACAAAAGGAGAAAAATATATGGTTGCAAGGAGGTGGGGCCATATCAAAATAGTAAACCAAAAGTGGATTTCTCAATCTATTGCAACAAGAGCATGTCTTGATGAAGAGTTATATCCAGTGCACGCTAGAATTGTGTGTTTAACACTTCCCAGTAGATGCAATTCAAGGGAACATTCTAAACAAGACAAGGATGTTACATCTCTAGTCATCTCAGCTACTTTAGACAGTTCTGTATCGCAACCCTTCTCTTCGGCAACTTCGCCTCGTCCAACAACAACCAAAGAGAAGGAAAAGACAATTATTGGATCTGGTGAAAGTACTTCAGAATATGGTGAATATATTGTTGGTATTGGACTGCAGGCACCCCAGTACTCACTACACCATCTTCAACGTGGGATTTGAACCCTGGAACTGAGGATGGAGAGTTCTAAAATACCTAGTCCTCCCTTGATAAATGAAGTGACAGGCTTCAAATTGAGACCGCTACACGACCCAACAACAAGTATAGAGTAATGGCAACTTAGGACTAAATTCCAACGCAAGCCAACACACAGGTCGGAGAGCCCAAGTCGCAACCAAGACCAAGTGCTAAGCTATGAGGAAGAGAGCCCATGAAGGGGTCGTACACTACCACCAACGCTAGTGCACCACCACCAGCACTAAACCACAAGGAGAAAACCCACAAGGGCAAGAGACCATGCACTGTGCGTAGGCTCTCCCAGCCACCACCTCTCGACCGAGATGCCAAGGAATGGGTTGGAGGTCCCATGCCCGCGACCCACCTTCTCTCCACCTTCGCCCTTCAAGTAGCACCTTCTTCAAACCCATCTAAGGCCAGGAAGCCATAGCCGTGCCTTCGGACGACCAACTGTGGAGCTAGGGTCGAACGCTCGACCGATAGTTATAGAGGAAGAGGCGATCGAGCAAGATTAATGCGTATTGTGTGAGTGAAAGGGGGCGAGGTAGGGTTTGAGAGTGAGGGGAGGGGGCACACGTAGACCTCATGCTAGGTCCCACGATGCCCAACCTTATTCATAATATTTTTTTATATATATAATATATTTTAATAATTAATTAATTAAATAATTATTTTAATATAAAATTATTTTAGTTTTATAAAAAAAATATTATTTAAAGCAATCAACAACATACGCCAATAAAGATCTTGTTTAACTTTGACGTTAAAAAAAAATTAAAATCCCTCTTCATTTTATTATTTATTCATAGTGAGAGGAGACTTCATATCCACCACACACTATTGTCTTCTAAATATATATATATATAAATTGTTATACTTTATTTTTTATATATTGTGAAAAGTCGTTTTAATTTGATTATGGACTTGAAGTATAAGTCATTAGGTTGATAGTATTTTTAGTTCTTTTAATAATAGTTTTAATTGTGGTTGATGTCATGCCTTGTGAATCTTTACATTCGTTATCTATATGATATTTATTATAACTAAAATTCCACACCAACTTATCACTATTTTGAAATTTTGTTTAATGATTTTATATATATATATATATATATATATATATAAATAAAAAGTTAAAATTAAACTTTATTTATTATTATTATTATTATTAACACTTTAAATTTATCTAGGTAAATTAATTTTAATGATTAAATAATTTGATAATTTATGAGATTAGAGTTTTATAATTAAAATATGATAAGGGTGATTAAATAGGTGTCTAGTAATGAGGTCCTCCACACCCCCAACAAGTAACATGAGATGGAACTTGCACACTGCCCTGTGACAGTTTTTGAAACGAGTTCCTTTCCTTGGAATCCCTGCCCCTACTTGTTGCTCCCTGAGAAGGTCGTAGACCCGCCTGCGTCGTTGGTGATGAGTGAGATATTGCACTTGCTACCATTGAAATACATGTTATAACTGCTCTAGGAACATACGACTTAATCATTGGAATGGATTGGTTAGAAGCCCATCGAGCTTTGGTAGATTGTTTCACGAAAATGGTGCTTTGTGTTGACGACGAAGGAAGGTCATTAGAGATCCACAATGTATGGGGAAGGTGTCTCTATGCTTTATCTCGATCATGAATGTTAAATGTTGCATAAGGCAAGGTTGTTGATTATATGTAGTGGAAGAAGTCAATGAAGGGAAATGACCCTCCATGGATCAGTATCCAATATTGTCAAAGTTTAAGGATGTTTTTTCAAAAGAGTTGCATGGGTTACCTCCTGAGAGGGAACTTGATTTTACCATTGAGATAAAACTTGGTGCAGAGTCAATTTCCAAGACTCTGTATAGGATGACAACGCCAGAACTTTGTGAGTTGCAGATGCAGTTGAAGGAACTACTTGAATTGGGACTGATAAGGCCCAGTGTCTCACCTTGGGGTGCACCAATAATTTTTGTCAAGAAGAAGGATGGTTTCCTACAACTGTGTATAGATTACAGGGACTTGAATCGTACTATAGTGAAAAATAGGTACCCAATGCCACAGATAGATGACCTCTTTGATCAGATGAAAGGAGCAACAATTTTCTAAAAAAATGATCTACGATCTGGGTATCACTAGTTAAGGATCAAGGAAGGCAATATTCCTAAAACTGCCTTTTAGACCCAGTTTGGGCATTACGAGTTCGTTGTAGTACCTTTTGGTTTGACCAATGCGCCAACAATATTCATGAGCCTCATGAATGGTGTATTCTGAAAGTACGTAAACCGCTTTGTACAGGTCTTTCTGGATGATATCCTCACCTATTCCAATAACAAAAGAGAACATGAGGAACACTTGTGAGTGGTGTTGTCGTGCCTTAGAGAGAACAAATTGTATGGAAAATCGTCGAAGTGTTCTTTCTTCTAGAAATAAATTCACCATTTAGGTCATATCATTTCCGATGAAGGAATCTTTGTGGATCTAGGAAAGGTAAAGGCCATTATGGAATGGCTAGTGCCGAAAAATGCTCATGCAGTGAGAAGCTTCATGGGGCTAGCTGGTTATTATCGGAGGTTTGTGGATGGGTTCTCTAAGATAGTGAAACCCATCACCACCTTGTAGCGCAAGGGGGTCAGGTATGATTGGACAGAGGAATGTGATATTACATTCATCGAGCTTAAGAGTTTATTAACTAGTGCACCAATTTTATGAGTGTCAGATATGGAAAAAGACTTCACCGTTTGCATAGATGCCTCAAAGAAAGGATTGGGGGCAATGCTAATGCAGGATGGGGGAGTGATAGCGTATGCATCAAGAAATTTGAAGCAACATGAGAAGATTTACACTACTCATGATTTAGAGTTGGTAGTTGTAATGCTAGCTTTGAAGCTTTGGAGGCATTATCTAGTGGGGCAAAGCTTTGAGCTCAAAACATACCATGAAAGCTTAAATCATCTCTTCACTCAAAGGGATCTCAATGCCAGGAAGAGGCATTGGAGTGAGTTTATGAGTGAGTACGATTTTGGAATTTCTTACATCAAGGGAAAGGAGAATGTGGTCATAGACGCCTTGAGCAGGAGACCGCATGTCTTCTCCTTGGTACCCTTAAAAGCTAATTTGAGGGAGAGTGTGTTGGGGCAACTTCTTGGAGATAGTTGGTATTTAAAGGTTACCTCAACCCTCCAGAGTGGGAGCCAATTAAATCCAAAGTATGAAGGATATAGCCTGGAAGAAGATGGATTGTTAAGATATCAGGGAAGGATGTACATTCCCGAAGGTGGGGATATTCAAATCATCATACTCAAGGAAGCCCATAGAGAACTTTATTGAGCACATCCAAGTGTGAAGAAAATGCACGCAGACATGAAGAAGCTTTTCTTCTGCGTAGGTATGAAGCACGATGTATCCCATTTTGTCGTCAAGTGCCTAGAGTGTCAACAAGTGAAGGCTGACCACCACCACCCGACAAGTCTCCTACAACTGCATGATGTCCCTATGTCCAAGTGGGAAGTCATTTCTATGGATTTTGTTGTGGGATTGCCGCTCACATCGCATAGACACAATTCCATTCTTGTGATAGTTGATAAGTTGACCAAGAGTGCTCATTTTATCCCAGTTAGAGACACTTGTGATGTCATTGATCTGGCATGCATGTTTATAAGTGAGGCCATCTATCTGCATGGGTTACCCAAGAAGATCATTTCAGATAGGGACTCCCAATTCACATCTAGGTTTTGGACAAGTTTGCAATCAGCATTGGGAACTCAATTGAACTTAAGCACATCATATCATCCCAAAACATACGGGAAAAATGAGAGAGTAAATCAGTTTATGGAAGACATGCTTAGGATGTATGTTATGGATAATCAAACCCGTTGGGAGAAGTACCTAGGTTTTGAGAGCAATGGTGTGGACATTTTTTCACCTTGATGGTCATTTGACCTAGCAGAGGACAGTTAGATCCTTCTGCATTGCAACTTGGAATTTGATTGAAGTGTCAAGAATTATTAAGGATGTGTCAAAATTGTATTTGATTCACTTTTCTTGGTTCACTCTCATAAGATTAGAGTTCAACATCCATATTTGGTGGTTTTTTAGGCACTTCTTCATTGAGGCTCAATGTAGGAGTTTCAATATGAAGACTTGGAGATGATACCAATTTATGTTTCATTGTTGGTATTATTGTTCGGACTTATGATTGAGGGGGGAATGTTAACCTCTTACTCATATACAATCATGAAGTCCTAGTATACCACCTTTGTATATTTCACATACTAGGATATAGTTGTTATCCTTACTATGTTTCTAGATTCCTACTTTGACTCCTCCTACCTTGTCTTCCAATTGAGGTATCGATATGAGAGCAATTGAGGTGGTTTCATTGTTGTATTATATATTTGTATAATTGAAATGAATACAATTTTGAATTATGGCTTGAGGCCTTTTCCGCCAAACTTCTTGTGCTGATATTGTGTGCTCAATTTCTTCAAAATAACTAACCATATATTGTCGCAAGCAAAGTGACCAACTCAACAACATGGGTTCTCCTTGATGTAAAGTCCCAATTAGACCTCACACCTTTCGGAATATGGACCCTATCTAGATTATGGTATGCTAATCGTTACTATTGTAACATGAAATGAAAGGTGGAATGCAAAATGCATAATTCTTTCTAATCTATATGCATAATGTAGTCCTATTCTATCTATTTGATCTAGGAGTGTGTATTAGACAGTGAATAAAAGACTAACTATATATATTATTGCTATTACTTCTAGAGCAAAAATCTATTCAAGAAACAAAGCATAAACATATACATATATATAAACATAAAATAAATGCAAAAAGGCATGTTCTCAAATCATTGTGTCCAACCTCACATTCACAATCATAAAGTAAATATTTTGGAAAAAGCAAAGAAAGAATGTAAATTTCGCATACAGAAAAGTGTATAACAAAATATACATCCTTGCAATGGTTCTAGTAACAAAAAACATGCATCATGAGTAGTTTTCAACACCTATCACCAGAATCCAAGCTTCTCCTCAAATCGGCCTTAAGAGCTTCTTCTCATTAAAATTCATAAAATAGTTTACAAAATTCCAACAATAAAATCCCCCTTTTTGGCTAACTGATTCCTTTTTATACTTTTTTCTCATAACTACCTTGTGAACTCTTGGACTTACTTCTTGGCAATTATGACCCTTCAACTTCTTTCTTTCTTTTATTTTCTAAAAGAATATTTTACAATTACGTTCTACCAATTTCCCCTAGGCTCCCTCAAAGGGCTTTCAAGGGCTTTCAAGGGTTAAAATATTGAGAACTAATGATAAATTAATAATCCTCCTTTTGATAGGTAGTGGGCCCACATTGCTTTGTCCTTGTATTTTTAAAAAATACTTCATGTGATTTGCATTACTTTGATAGTTTCATGTTCAACGTTTTCTTGAATTTGACCTCTTATTATTTCCATATTGGATTGCCTTGCTTGCATAAATCACATTCCCATTTCTCGCTATTGCTTACATTCAAGACATTAATTAATTTTACCATCCTTTCATCATCGTAATAATTTGTTTGATATTGTTAACGCTTTCACATGTATTCATTTTGAGCGATGGATATAATGGAGAATATGTTTGATAATAAAAAATCAAAGCATATTTAAACCGATAGTTGAAATAATTGTTACACGTATTGATTCTAACATGGAATTGATACACCTTCAAAGTTTCCGCACTTTAATACATCAATTTTTTTTAAAAGAATAATTCAATAATGAAAGTAAGTGAGATTAAGTTTCAAGGTAATTACATGTATTGTTTACAAATATCAGAAGGTTGCTAAAAGTGTTGAGCTTACTCCACATTGAAAACATTGCATCCACTGAACTCTGTAATTTACTCAACTCAAAGAAAGCCAGACACTACTATACATTCTGATATTACAACACTTATCTAATAATATCACCTATGAAGACAAGCATTGTATATTGAGTTTTTTAAGTAGATTTGAATTCAATTATTGATTATGATGGGTTTTCTAGCTAGAAGATTGAGTGAAATTTGGAGCAATAAAATCTCATTCATGTCCGGTGAAACATTAATTTCGGAGTGACATCATTTAATGGTTATTGAGAAAGAATTTTACTTTGAGCCGACCCCAAAATTAAATTTTAACTCCATGGAAACTTCAAAAGGTTGAGCAAAAGATTAGCTTATCAAAAATAGAAAAAACTTTAAGCAGGAGGAAAAGTGAAATACAAACTCCATGGAAAGTCCAAGGATAACTGCATTGCATTTTATTAATTGCAGGAAATAAATTAGTTTTTCATAGGTGGACTTTAGACACCTTTTCATAGTGACTTTCCAACTTTTGGTTTTGGTCAAAATAATTTTCTTCTCCATTCATCGAAGCATACTTTCCACTTTAATCAAAACCAAAATTTAACTTTGCAAAACATTCTCATAGGACAGTTTCAACTTTCAAATAAAGCAAAGTGCATGCACTCCTTTGATAACTAAAATTCATCAGGGAAGACTTATGACTTTCGAAGGTAGAGAAGCTAGAGTTTCAACTCTGATAAAAGTGAACACTTTACTTCGATGCACGATTTAGAAGGTCATTTTTTGAAGCTTTTGAATTAGAGATTTTTTTGAAGTTTTTTAAGAGAATCAAAACCCAAAAAGAAAAGAACTTATTTAGAGTAAGATTTTTATAAAAGTTGAAAGGGGGGAATTTTTAAAAACTAAAAGTTGGAAATAAAAAAAGAATAAAAAGAAAGTGGTACCAAAAAATTCCTAAATTTTTTAGGGTGTGTCAAGGTCTCAATACCAAAATGATAGAGAAGTGCTCATATTTAGTCAAAGTGGCCTTCAAACCTGCTATTGCAGTCTTTATACCTATATGCGTCTTCAATCCTACAATGAAAAAAATGTAACAATTTAAAGATGGTTGGTTAAAGATGCAGCTGACCAAGGTCATAGGTTCTATTCCTTCCCAATATTCTCACTCCATCACTTCATTTCTAGTTTTCACTACAACTCTCTAGATATTGGGGTTTCCATGGACATCACTTGTTGATTCCATTCTTGTTATGCTCATGCTGGGAATATTGCACTGATAGTTTTGTTTGTGGACTTAATGTGTCTACCTCATTAAAAGTTGCAGCCACAAATGAACATTGAAGGGAATCATGGCATGTATGTTAACAATATATCAATACAATGCACTGCCACTACTAGTGCATGCCTTACCTCTCCCTGTGTTGTAGACAAAATCATTCTTTCTCACTAATCCATTTTCCAAAATTGCAAAGATATCGCTCTGTTTTCTGCAATATCTAGCATTGTAGGCTAATTTGTTTTCTTAAATTTACATCCAAGGTTGGCAGTTGAAGAATTGGAGGTGGTTTGGGTGGAATAGGATGAGGTGATGTTGGTGGTAGATGATCATATGTGGTAGGAAGAAGATTGAATTGTAGTCGTCTTTAATACATTGTAGGGTAGGGAGAGATGACAATTTTCTATAAGTCAGTGAAAGATGATGAAACCTTGGAGATGAGTTGCCCCCTTAAAAAATATCTTTGGTGTAGTTAGAGAAATCATTGTTGACATTGAGTCTTCTTGTCATGCCTTTGAAATCATGGGAGAGTTGGACCATTAACATGTTTCAATAGAAGCAAAGAGTTAGTGGACATTAATTGAAGTTTAATTGTTTTGAGTCTACTTCAAACAAGAGAGAGATATTTATGTTGAGCTCTTAGCATTAGGAGTTTACAATGTTTGCGATTTTACATCTAGAGAGATTATATTAAATGATTTCATGAGAGATTAAAGGGGTTGGTGAGGAGTAAGTAGTTTTTAACTAGTGGGAAATATTCAATTACCATGAGGGATTTCCTTAGAGTCACAAGTCACTTGAGGTAGTGGTTGAATGTGTGGTTGCACCTAAAGATATTATATTAAATGATCTCATGACCTATGCATACATAAGCTTATCAAATCTCACCCTGATGTCCTTCAATTATAAAGCCTAAGAGCTTAGCTCAAATGGTTATTGCCAATGTTGCTAGGCATTTGAGTAGGTTCCTCGAAACAAGTGTTTGGTTTGAATTCCTTGGGTGAAGTGCACTAATCTAACCCTATTAATTGATCCATCTTGCTAATTAATTAGTGTGTTTTGGTTACTACATCCAAAATTTCCAATGTTATTAAAAAACATAATATTAATTTAAATTTTAAGAAAAAACAAAATATTTTTTTAATATTTTATTTTTGTAAATTTAATTTTTGATTGATGCAAAAATTGTGATGGGAGGCAATTAACGCTGGTGTAAGTCAAATGTTTTACATTATTTGTAATGATATAAAAACTACTTTACAAATACAAATTAAGTGATTGAATGGTTTGAAGGCTCTCACACTGCATATCACTGAAGAATACAGTTCACTGCAATCTATGTGATAGGCTGCTATGCAGTCACCGCTTATTTCATAGATGTCTCTAGATCCACTTGGATGCTTCGTCTCACCCCCATTGTTGCAACATCTATCTAGTCTCCTTCTCCTACTGAAGTTAAGCTATTCAATTTTTGGCTCACCATTTTGACGCAAAGAAGATGTAGCAACAGATCGATTTGCAGGCCCATCCTCTTCTCACTTCTCTCAAGAGGTGAGTTAAAAATATAGACAAAGCCTCCAAAATCCTAAGTGGAAGAAATGGTGTCCTCAGAGTTTGAGGAAAGCGATGAACATGAACCAGAGAAGGAGGATGCCAATGAGGATGAGGATGAAAATGAAGAGAGCGGAGAAGCCAAGGTTTTGGAGGACTGTTTTTTCAAAATTGATGATCTGGAGAAGTTCTTGAACGAGGCCGAAGTACTACAGGGTCTTCAAAGTCCTAAATAATTAGTACAGGGTCTTCAAAGTCCTAAATAATTAACAGGTGATGATGATGTTGATGGATCCTTGGAAAAAGAAGCATATCTGTGGGCAACACAGTTGTTTCAACTATGTCAGCTTTCCTTACCCTGTGCTTACTGTTCTCACACTGTTTTGTTATGCCAATCTCAACTTCCTCATAACTGCACAACAATTATTAGGCGTAATACAGTGAAGTGAACTGAGAAAAATACAAAAAATTGTTATCTTAAAAGAATATAGGATGAATAACAATTTAAAATTAGTCTATTCTTACGCACATATTTGTTATGAACTTTTTTCTCTTGTAATTATCTCAAATATTTAATGCGAGGGGAACCTGCTTAACCAGGCCTGGGCTTTGGCAGGTTTTTACAGACTGTAAGCTTTCTCGTTGATATTTGGAATTGTGTAGTTGATAGAATAGACAAGTCTAAATTCTCTGGATGAATGCTTCCAGCTCCAATGCCAACCCTCCGCTATCAACTTTAGGACCAGCCACTATTGTCCAGAGCAACCAAGCATCGCCTTAGCACTTCATAGATTGCTTTTGAAATTGAGGCAACGCGTTTGAAAACGAATGAACTAATGCCAGTGTTGATGGCAGAGATGGATTTCAAGGTAGCTACTTCCATATTTTTTTCTTCAATTTCATGGCGTTCGTTTGCTACTTAAATATATTGGAGTCCCTCGATCTACTTCTCACCATAAGATTATAAATGTTATCCGCGAGGAGTCTTTAATTTACAGGTCAATGACAACTACCATGGCAGCGGTATCGTTGTATTGCAGTGGTTGGTACTTCAAGGTCCTCCCCTTCACTTTCTATAGAGTTGTCGTTAATTAAAAATGTATCAGCTCTTGGTAATCAGTATTTTACTCCCTAACCCTAAACATTTTGTAAAATGCATAGAGAGCTCTTGGTAAATCAGTATTTTACTCTTTAAAACATTTTGTACGATGCTTTGATTAATCAAGGAGGGAGGGTCTAGCTGCTATGTAATTATAGTCCTTATTTAAAATGCACCATGCAAAACCTCCAATATCCTGACATCTTTTTCCTGATAGCTTTTCTTTTCCCCCTGCACGTTTTTTTTACTGAGTTCACTGTCCCCAGCTCTGCCATCGATCCGTGCCTCCTCCTACCTCTTTTGTCCATTTACCGACACCCCCTCCTACCTCTTTTGTCCATTTACCGACAAAGACTGCTACTTTTCCTCTTGTTTCTGAACACTCTCCACTGTCATCTTCGCTCTCCTACAGATAACTATATCCTTTTTACCCCTAAAACTGTCTGACTCTCCCCGCCCCCTCCTCTATCTGTGGGCCAGCAGTGACCCCCGTTTTCTCCCACTATGGATCCCCTGACCAATGAACTCATGCAACCCGCTGATGAGATCCTTTGGAAACAGCAAGGCTTCTTCGAACACGTCGACTCCCTGGAAAATAGGTTCTCTTCCCTTCCCCCCAAAACTTTTTCAACTCCCTCTGACCCTTCCACTGTCTCCTCAGGCGCGGCAGATGCTCCCTCTACAAAACTTTCTTCTCGGGCCTCACATCTCTCTCCTCTCATCCATTCCAGAATCCCACCAAAGGCCACTCACAAAAACCCTTCTCACAGCCGAAAAGCTTGGAAATCAAACAGAAAAACCAAACGGTTGGTTCTGGGTGATGGAGTAGGTTTAGAAAACCTGTGTAATATGTCCATTTGCGCGTTGGTTGGTCGAATCTCTTATAAAAGCATGAATCCTGTTCCCCTGGATGATTGGATGAATTTAAACTGGCTCCCCCTACTGGGTTACAGTTCGGATGTTCTATATCTCAAGAAAGGTTGGCTCGGCTTTGTCTGCAGGGCTCCAGAAGACGCCACACAGCTCCTTTCTTCCTTTTGGGTCTTCGGAGGCAGCAGCCTCATGCTCAAGCGTTGGCGGATGGCATTTTCTCCAGAATCTGACTATTTCCAGCTTAGACATCTCTGGGTGTTACTCTCGGGCTTACCTCTTCATTTCTGGCACAAAGAGGCTATCCAAGCTATAGGCAACTCCCTGGGTCGTTTCATTGCTCATGACTCTTCTTCGCTCACAGGTTCCACAAGAATACTAGGCAGGGTTCTAGTCGAAATGGATATATCGACTGGACTGCCAGAAAATCTGGAAATTGAATGGAGAGGCCGGAGAATGCTCCAGACTCTAGATTATCTCGGGCTGCCCTTCCGCTGCAACATCTGCCGAGAAACTGGACACCTTCGCCGACAATGCCCTGGTAAGTCCTGGAACTCTCCTTCTGAAGAAGCAGATTTGGTTCTTAATCCTCCAGAATACATGGATGTTGACCCCTCTCTGGACTTCGTTTTTACACACCCGAACCCTCCCTCACCCCCCCTACCAGGCCAACCTGAGCCATTTACCACAAAGCTCTTTAATCTTTGCCCTAACATCTATAACTCCTTGTCAGCAGCTGAAATGGACCTCCTCAACACTGCACTAGTGCTCCCTTCCCAGCGCTCTAGTTCTCCTTATCCTGAAGCCGAGAAACCACAGACCCCGGCTACTACAAACACACCTTTCGGCACCTTACCCCCACCGATCTCCACTACTTCTCTCCCCTCATTTCCTACTCTTCCTCTTGCGCCTTCCCCTTCCCCCTCACCGCCCTGTCATCACAGTCCGACCACCATTACTTCCTCCCAGATCGTCTCCCCTGACGACCTCCCAGGTTTAAGCCAACACATTGAAAGCGATGAAACACTCTTGGCGGCTATAATTTCCCCTCCTCCCCCTCAGTTCATTCCGGAGCCTGCCTCCCGCCTCCCTATTTACCGAGGAAAAGATGTCTACCAATCTTCTTCCACTGCTGGCACCTCCTCCTCCTCCCCTTCTCAGGATTTAGACAAAAAATCTGTTACTTGGTCCCGAGGTCTGGGAGTTGAGCTCTCCCCCCTACAAACGAGAAGCTCCAGGAAGAAAAAAGTTGACAAATTAACTGCACAACCCTCTGATCCCACTGTCTCTGCACCTGATGGAAAGGCACTTAGAGCTTTGAAAGCCTTCGCCCGAACTAAATAATGCTGGTTCTCTCACTAAATGTTCGAGGGCTCGGAGGCACCCTCAAGTCTGCTGCCTTCCGTAAACTTCTTGAGAGCTCTTCCCCTGATTTTATCCTACTTCAAGAAACTCTTTCGACAGATTCTTTCTCCCAAGATTTTATCCACTCTTTCCGCCCCTCCTGGGTCACAACTGCTGCCAGTTCTATCGGCAACTCCGGAGGCATGCTTGTGGCATGGGACCCTAGTTTTTTTGACATGATGCCATTTTTGACTTGTGGGGGCATATTACTGAGGGGCCGTTGCTTAGCTACTAATCAGGAACTAGCTCTTTTAAATGTTTACGGCCCCTGCAAAGATAAAACACAGTTCTGGTCACAGCTTGCTTCCAGTGGCATTCTGGATCTCCCTTACCTCATTCTCGGAGGCGACTTAAATATTACACTCAACGCTGATGAACATTGGGGAGGGAGCCGCTCGACTGCTTCAAATGCACTCTTCTACAAAGGCCTCTTCGCGTCAAAGAATCTGATAGACATTCTGCCAAACAAAATCGTCCCCTCTTGGCGAAACGGGAGATCTGGAATGGAAGCCATAGCCCGACGCCTAGACCGCTTTTTAATCTCGGATAGCTATCTTTCAGATACTGGCTGCCCATCCACTTGGGTGGAGTACCCCTATTTTTCCGATCACGCGCCAGTCTTTCTGAAGCTGAACCTCCCATTCCGACACTTTTCTTTCCCTTTTAAATTCAACCAAGACTGGCTCCTCTCCCCCGATTTCTCCGATCTGGTTACAGCTGTATGGACTGACCCCTGCTTCCTAACAGAACTCTGCCCACAAAGATGCATTGTGTGGAAGCTCAAGGTCCTAAAAGGCCGATCTAAGTCCTGCCTCAACATTAAAAAAGAAAAGGATGCAGCTCGACTCTTGTTCTTGGAGACAGAAATCAAAAGACTCATTACATTATCATCAACGTCCGCCCTATCAACGGCAAACACAGTTTCGCTTAAGGCTTATGAATCAAACAGGAGTTTCATTCTAATTGAGGAAGAGAAGCGCTGGAGGCTTCGTAGCCGCGCAATTTGG
Source organism: Picea sitchensis (assembly GCA_010110895.2). Taxonomy (NCBI): domain Eukaryota; kingdom Viridiplantae; phylum Streptophyta; class Pinopsida; order Pinales; family Pinaceae; genus Picea; species Picea sitchensis. The sequence goes on along the minus strand of SNQJ01S0000012.1, from coordinate 577,011 downwards.
CTAAAGTCGGGTGATTCCAATACCAAGTATTTCCACACATTAGCCAGCTTCAACCGAAATAAAAAACACATCTGGACTATAGACAATTGCAGAGGAGAATCGATACGTGGCCAAGCAGCAATTAAAGAAGAAGCGGCAGACCATTTTGAAAAGCAATTCAAGTCTAACTCTTTACAAAACCTCCCCGAAAAACTTGCAGCGGCCAGTCTTTATCCAAAGATGATTTCGAATTCTGAAGCCACAGACCTTTATAATCTGGTCACCCTCCAGGAGCTCAAGGACGTTTTGGTTCACTTCAAGCAAGAAAGGAGTCCAGGCCCCGACGGCTGGACGGTTGAGTTCTTCTCCCATTTTTTCGACCTGGTGGGCTCGGATCTTCTTCAGCTGGTAGAAGACACCCGAATCAAAGGCAAGGTCACAAAAAGCCTCAACTCAACGTTCCTGGTTTTGATACCCAAGGAAAACAACTGTGTCACCTTCAACGACTACAGGCCCATCTCCCTTTGTAACCTGATTTACAAGGTTGTCTCAAAGGTTATTTCCAACAGGATAAAACCTTTTCTGGAAAGAAGTTTATCCGCCGAACAACTAGGTTTTATTAAAGGCAGAAGGATCCATGATGCTGTCGGTGTTGCCCACGAATGCATACACTCCATCAAACAGAAAAAACTAAAGGCTCTAATCTTGAAAATTGACCTCAAAAAGGCATTTGATAGTATTGACTGGAGCTACTTGAGGCTTATTCTTCTCTCAGCGGGCTTTGGAGACAACTTCACGAACTGGATCCTTTCTTGTGTAACAAGTGCAAATCTCGCGGTGTTAATTAATGGTGAAGCGTCCAGATTCTTTCATTGTGAAAGAGGGCTCCGCCAGGGATGCCCTCTCTCCCCCTACCTTTTCATCCTAATGATGGACAGCCTCAGCCTCCTCCTTACAAATTACAGCTCCGAGATCCAAATTTCTGGCATACAGTTTACAAGACTATTAAAAATCATCCACCTCATGTTTGTGGATGACATCCTCCTAATGTCTTTAGCAAAACTTTCGGATTGGCAGACTATTTTGGAGATCCTGCATTCTTTCTGCTCAGTCACGGGACTGACCATAAACTCTTCAAAATCTTCTGCCCATTTTTGGGGTTTATCTGAGTCAGAGCTTCTGACCTTCAAGGCGCTCATCCCCTTCTCATTCTACAATTTGAATGCTGGAATTAAGTATTTAGGCTACAGACTGATCCCGAGAGCTTCCTCCTCTACGGATTGGAGCTGGATTGTGGCCTTATTCGAAAGAAAAATCGGTTTTTGGGGAAACAAGTGGCTTTCCCTTGGGGGACGTTTTATTCTTGTCAAATCTGTTCTAGAAGGACTTGCAGTCTATTGGATGACCCTTGAACGGATTCCATTCAGGATCATTTCCATTTTGCGCAGGCTATCCTTCAATTTCCTGTGGAACAACCTTCCTGGAAAGCGTCACCTTCACCTCTGCAACTGGCAGCTTCTTTCTAGACCCCGAAAGGTTGGAGGCTGGGGACTAAAAGACCTGGCCAGGTTCAACACTGCTCTACTGGCCAGCTCTTTCTGGAGAGCGGTCACTCATGGAAGTATCTGGTTCCAAGTTATTTCTGCCAAGTATCTGAACTCACGACCTCTCCTCCTTTGGCTGCGAAAATCCACCCTTATCCAGAGAAAGGCATCTCCATTTTGGAAGGGTTTAGTTTCGTACTGGATTAGACCCCTTGAACGGATTCCATTCAGATTATTTTCCATTCTTTGTCACTCTGGAGAGCGGTCACTCATGGAAGTATCTGGTTCCAAGTTATTTCTGCCAAGTATCTGAACTCACGACCTCTCCTCCTTTGGCTGCGAAAATCCACCCTTATCCAGAGAAAGGCATCTCCATTTTGGAAGGGTTTAGTTTCGGCATCCCCTGTTATTTTACATTGGTTGTGCTGTCTTCCAGGATCGGGCAACGAGATTCAGCTTGGGAAGGACGTCATCCTTGGCCTTAACAACAGCTCGCTCCTCTCTCCTCCTCTCAGAGCGCAACTCTTTTCCGTTAACTTGAGAACTCTTGCACAGGCGGTAAACTTGGCACCGACGTCTCCCTTCAATGATTATTGGTTAAACAGTAACGAGATTTGATTGCATGGCACGCTGGCGCTGGAATGGGACTCCTTCACACTTGCACTAAGGTCGGCTGGCATAACTCTTAACAGAGGAAATGACACTCTCCTATGGGCAGGTGGAGATGCATCCGGCTACATTTCTGTAAAGAATATATATTCGGCACTCTTTTACGCTCAGGATACATTGGGGGACTCCCCGTGGCTGGCCATTTGGAAATGGCGGATCCCTCTCAAAATTCTGCTGTTCTTTTGGCTTGTCTTACACGACAAAGTGCTCACCTGGGAGATCCTGCGCAAACGAGGTTGGCACGGACCTGGCCGATGTTCTCTCTGCTTAATTAATTCCGAAGACACTTCCCACCTGTTCCTCAATTGTGCTTTCACCGAAAACATTTGGAATCATCTAAACCAGCTCTTCTCGCTTCCGGTGATCTGGAAAGGTGACTCTTTCACCTCTTGTTTCGATTTCTGGTTATCCTTTGCAGCTGCTCCACACCCTCTGGTGGCACATGTCTGTTGGCAGACATGGATTGAACGCAACAGGTCGATCTTCGAGGGACAATCCCCCTCCCTCAATGGAGTTCTTCACCGAATACTTACTTCCTACAAATTTCAGCAGATTTTACCAAAATCCTACATTTACAAAGTTCTCGATCTTAGGCTGGATGAAGGATCCACACTAGCATGTTTTGATGGAGCGGCTCTCTCATCAGGCCTTTGCTGCGGAGCGGGTGGCACTTTCAAATCTCACTCCTCGAGAATTACAAAGTGGTTTCTTCAATGCGGAGCGGGTACTAACACCAAGGCTGAGCTGTTGGGATTGTGGGCTACACTCTTTCTCGCCTCCTCTTGGTCTATAAACCATCTTCAGGTTCTAGGAGACTCAAGCGCTATCATCAACTGGATAAATCAAAAATGCAATCTTCGCTCCATTCACATAGAAGGTTGGAAACAACGGACTAGAGAGCTCTTCAACTCTTTCATTGCCATTAAGCTCCAACATATCTCCAGATCCCACAATACAGAAGCAGATGCTCTGTCAAAACGTGCCCTGGGAGCAGAGACAGGGCGTCTCTCGGTTTTCCACTGTGATTCTGGGCAAGAGAGTCACATTTCATCCTTCAACATTTTCTGATTGCATTCGGTCTCTCCATGTCAGTTTATGGACTGCATATTTTTAGATTCTCTTTTCTGGACCGTTCGGCGCACTGTGTATTCAGCGCTTGGTGTTTCTATCTCGTTTTTCTTGAAAAGGCTCCATTAATCGAGCTGTCCGCCTCTCTTTTGAGATTGAACAACAGTTACTCCTTCCGATCATGGCGTTTATGCCTCTCGGCTTGATGCTGTCTTTGTAAACAGGTTTATACTTTATATAAATTTGAGAACAATTTCTACTTGGAAAAAATGCTTAAAGAAGCCAATGCAAGGACATGTAAGAAGCTTATTTCCATGTTTAGGTAGGACACCCATGAGTAATAATAGCTAGTTAAATGACAAAAAAGAAGAAGAGTAAGTACATTGAGTAGAGTGGACCATTTATTGCCTTGAGTGACTAGTCTAAATGAAAGCATAAGGTAAAGTAAAATAAAAAAGATTTTGATTAAACTTTCAAAGTTGTACCATGCTTTAAAATCTTCAAAATTAAACCATATTTTAAAATGAAGTTCGAAGGGTTGCATAGCACTTTAGTCCTTGCTCGGAGTATATCATAGTCTATGCAACTTTAGACACACATGTTTGCAACTTTAGACACATATGTTTGGAGAAGATTTGTTATATCATAGTCCATGTAACTTTAGACACAAACATCTAGAGAAGATTTGCATTTTCATGTACACTCATTACTCAATCAATGTGATTATTTCTTTGGATTGTAATATTTGAGTTCAAAATTAAACCATATTTTAAAATGAAGTTCGAAAGATTTGAGGTTGCATAGCACTTTAGTCCTTGCTCGGAGTATATCATAGTCTATGCAACTTTAGACACATATGTTTGGAGAAGATTTGTTATATCATAGTCCATGTAACTTTAGACACAAACATCTGGAGAAGATTTGCATTTTCATGTACACTCACTACTCAATCAATGTGATTATTTCTTTGGATTGTAATATTTGGGTAATTTGAAGATATATTATTTGTTACATACATTCCAATCCAAAACAACAATCAAATCTCACTCATTCTAATTTCCAATTGAGTATTGAATTTTCCAAATCAATTAAGAAAAGTTGTCTTCAGTGTGTAAATTATCTGGAAAACTGCAACAATTCAAAATAAATTCTCTACAAAGTTAACTAAATCAAATTGTCATCAATGAGACTTGTAATAAATGTTTGAATCCCACTTCAATACTGTAATAAGGGAAATAGCTACAAATTAGTTAGTTCCTACCTTAAGATTATGATTAAGACAATTATTCAGAAGACACTAGATACACTGATGTTGTATAAAGTAAAGATGTACTTAGTCTCATACATCTAAAATGTATGCATCTTGGAATTGTTTCTATGACATAAATACCTCTCTATTCTCTCTATTATAACATAAATGAATTTGTGATAGTTATGCCAAAATCAAATTGTCAATATTACCTTGGTTTATTTTGAATTTGTGATAGTTATTCGGCCAAAATCAAATCATTAATATTAACTTAATGTTTAGGAGGCTAATACAAAGTTATAACACTCAACATTTTAATATTTTAGGCATTATGGGTTATCTTCTTCTATATGTAAATTAACATATTTGTATCAATTCAAATCCTTCTCTATACATGCAAAATCTAAGTTTTTTGCATGATAAAAGAAGGGTAGACATAAGCTATTCTTTCAAAAAAAAATCACAAAGAAGGATAGATATAAAATATTCTTTAAAAAAACATCACAAATAATAATTTCAAACATAATGTACCTTGTTTATTTATATATATATATATATATAAACTGAAAAATTATATGGTCAAAATGGTTGCAATAGAATTGACAACATTGAAAATACATATATAAAGTCTGCTTGATTCATACTTAACAAGTTTGTCTAGAGGATTATACATAATTTACTAATGACCTTTGAAAATGTTTTCAAATATATGTGCTACTATAGATCCTAAAAAAGACTCCTAAGATAATAATTGCTTTATAAAGCTTATACTAGAGAAAGGAGTGATGACTTAATGCTTCATCGAGTCCAACATTTTTGCATGTTGCTTCTCGTTCTAAAATGTCAATGGCTTTGATCATTTGAATTATTTTGTTCCCATCCCCATTTTTCCCTTGTTCCAAAATCCACTAATTGTATGTCATTGAAAGAACATCCTTATTCATTGATCCCACCATGTGTTTAAGAATATTATGCTTTGTCTCCATGATTTCCAACTGTTGTTTGACCTACATGAGGGTGTTCATAATTTCTGTGAATTGTGGCATGCATTGTTGCTCAAATTCCTTTAATTTAGAGATAAGAGAGAAGATAGGACCTCTATTTCCCTAGACCATCTCCTCGTGAGTTCTCAATATTCTTTTGAATTCTATTATGTCTAAAGGATCCATGATAAAAAGGAAAATTGGTAACAGGTCCAATCTATGCACATAAGTTGTAGAAATGTTGAAGCTCCAAGATGACAACACTTTCCTAAATAAAAAATGGTCCTTTGAGGTTGAGAGAGGGACTACAATTTTTACCTTTTCCTTAGATAAGGGGACTCTACCCTAGAGAAGTATGCAAAGGATATTGAATCCAGGGTGGAACATACATTGAGCAGAAGTGAAACCAGGAAACAAAGACGGAATTGTGAGACTGTAAAGCCCAAAAATATCTTAAGATCCCAAAACCAGGGTGTTAAAGCCAATGATGGAGTGTCACAATTTTGAAGATCAGAGATTCATAAAGGGACTTAAACCTGACGATACCAGAGAGAGAAATACCAACATAAACATAACAATTCCTTAAGAGGATAAATTGAGAGAAGGCCAAAGAGAAAAACAACAGACCAAATACCAACATGTAGAGAAGCAAGCATGAAAACTTGATGTCGTTCCACCTGAATGAACTACAATTGAGTACCATCCCACGTACATCAGGATGGAGTAAATCCATAACTTCACAACCAAATGCTCTCGTAGCTTGAAGCATGTGTGAATTAATGAGGAGTTTATTCATGTTAAATTCTATGCCTTGATGGTTGTGCTTGTGTGTGGACAACACCTATTGCTTAATGTGCCTAGTACTAGTCATTTCAACAAGGATTAAGGTATAAAATGGGTAGATTGTTGATTGTTTCCCCATAATACCCCCATTTTCAACATAATTTCCTTATTGGCCGTTACATTTGTTTGTTTATTATTGTTGTGAAGAAACTGACAATATTTTATTTCATGAATATTTGAGGATTCATATTGTGCTCTAGCAAGGATTAAGTATAATCTATAATTTACTAGGAATTTCTTGATCATGGCCCTGATAAATGTAGTGGAGTCTCTTGCTACAATTAAATTATCAAGAAATACTATTTTTTCATGTTAATATTAACCCCCAAAGCAACAAGTAAGCTTATGCTTGGTTGTTAGAAAGAGTTCTTAACCCCCAGACATATGACAATTCCACTATTCCTCTGAGATCGAAAAGGATCCCCCTAGATTTTTCCACCCCAACTATGCAATTTGGTGATATTAACAATAAGACAAAACAAAGATTGAAGAAGGATACTAAAACCCATTTTCATTAAAAAAAAAAAAAAGTCGGTGAGGGAATGTTACTTAGATGATGATATGAGACAAGTGTTGATTTGAAAAACACATTTTTACACCTATTTAAATAGAGGAATAAATTTATTGTAGCTTATTACTTGATCAAGCCTTGAATAGAGACAAAAATTGTTGTATTTTAATCATTGATGAAGTACAAGGCTTAGACTTCCATAGTTGGCATGAAATGATCACTACATGTTGTTGGTATGCAATGATCAAGTTGATCATATAGCTCAAGATTACTATAGCTGAAATGCCTGAAGAAGAACATGTTGTTCTTTAGAAAGTTTAAGCAGTATGCACATATCCCATGTTTAACCCATTATGTTATTATCATCCCACATTCAATTATTTCTACAAAAATTTCACAAATGCACAATTGACAAAATTATCCTAGCCCTCATTATGAATCAAGTTCTAGAGGTAAAGTGTAATTCAATCAAATCTCTTTCTCCCATATCAATAGAGAATTCTATACAAAAGTTGATTAATTATCTAAGATGTTATTTCATTGCAAGAGGGGACCTTATTTGAGTCAGAGTTTAGAGGAGGGGCCCAAATTTCCTTTGTTGAAAGATCTCTCTATTAATTAGAGAGATGGTAGGAGATAAAATTTTGAGATGTGGTTTTTTCTGTTATATTTTGAATATGTGGAATTGAGAGTCACTAATTTTTAATATGTATTTAAAAGTATGCCTCAATGTAGCCGAGGAACACTATATAAATGAAGTCATAGGTTAGGTATAGAGATTTTTTAAGTTGCCTAGAAGGAGTATTTTTAACGATATGGCCTTACAAGGTGGACTATTGTATATTCCAATTTCATACTTGAAATATCGAATATAAATATTTTTCAAGTATATTCCCATTCCATGCTTGCTTATGATGGTCACCCATCTCAACATGAAGGGATTTACCAAAATGTCCCCATCAAGATAGTGTGAAAGACTGTCTTAATAGAAATTGAGGTCATAGAAGCACCATTAGACTACAACATACTCCTTAGATGTAACTATATATACACTATGAAAGTCGTCACTTTATCAGTGTTTCATATGATGATATTCTCTCATAATGGGAAGGCCATCACCGTCAAGCACCTCACGCACTATGAACCCCAACCAACGTCTAACCTAGACAACATTCTTCCCCTTATAGGGGGAATTCAATATTTTTAGTCATACATGGAAATTGGGTCGGGATATTTAGAAATTCCATGTTACTTGGAACTTATCACGATGAACCACCTTGGGTCCCACCGATAGATTCAACTCAAGTTTGTATGTTTAAATTAGTGATGGAGGAACCATCTACCACCTTGTCTACTTTAGGATAGTCATCCATGTATGACAACCACCCTTCGCCATGGAAGTAACCAATCATATCACTAACATCCCTTTCTTCTTTCTACCATCCAAAGTTGTGGATCACCCAGTGATGGCCACACTAAACCTCTAAGACATCACCTTGGAGATATTTGTTTGTTACCTTTCACCTCCAACCTTTACATCAGATCTTAAATCATCATCTCACATAGTCCTACATCTTGTGGAAGCCACGTCGACTCGATGAATACCAGGATTGACAAAGCGGCTAGGGGAAACAATCAATCAACTCCTTATGTCCATCCACCCTCTTCTCTCTATGATTCCCTACATCACGCCACAAACCTATGCCCTACACTTCCATAGTTAAGGAAACTTCTTCATCTACCTCAAGCAACACCATTGTTGTCCACCCCTTCTATTGTGGGTACTTACCCAACCCCCATGAGGGAACCTATGTAAGTGTGCAACAACACTTTGTGTACAAACCACCCTTGTACCATATGTTCAACATATGGACATTACACTCACCATTGTCTAGATCTGGCCCAGTTCTGAACCACATTGGCCATAGTTCATTAGACAATTATTCTAGCACAAACCAATACCCCTCTTCAACCAGTACAACATCCTCCAACAATTAGCGAGCCCAGGTCCACCACTATTTATTACATGTTGACATCGCTAGGATCACAAAATAGTAACATGTGTAGCCTTTACGTGCAATTTGACCATTTCACCTACCTTTTCCTTAAAATCACCGAGTATGGGATCCATCACATGGTCAAGCTCAAGCGTCTTCAAGATTCACTCCCACAAACTGAAATAACCAAGTCGCAACCCACACCTTGGTATCACCTCCCTTACCCCATTAAGAGAGGGTCCCACCTCCTACCCTAGCTAAATCCACAAAGCATCCTTGATAGAAGATTCCCCCTCCTCCTAGAGCCCATGACATGCATGATTGTGCACACATCTGTTACATTTACACATCATTTGGGCCTATAAACCGCAACAACCACTCCTTTCCCTTACATATGAACACATTCCCTCCATCCCTGGGCAGGGGTACAAGTTCCCCTTATCAAGAGTCTCACTCTATTTACATTTTCCCAACATCAGTAGGCCCCTCTATACCTAGTAGTGTGTCACACACATGCGACATCTATGGTACCATGAATCCAATCCAACCAACTCATGCCTCTCAAAAGTCCATCACCTCCTCTTCTGAAAAATTTCACTCAAACGAGGACATTTGAAACACACCCAACCCCTTAAAAATCATCAGGTTGGTGGGGTGTGTGAAATTTTCAAGATTTCCCCTAAATTACTCTTCTAAACCAAATCTCTAATTCCAATTGAGCCTAAAAACTTAACCTGCTCCTCAAGGGCTTTATAACGACTATAATTATGCTCAAATCTAATATTTCGACAAAAATATATGGCCTTTTATAGATTCTTAGGCATCACTCATAGGTGACATCATCACGTCCCCATGGAGCTGCTCCACATGTGCCAGTTGATTTCATTAGTCCACAAGGAATCCCCGTGGACTTACCTCATGCATGCTAGTCGATGTGGGTCTTCTCTTCTCATAGGGTCGATGGGCATTGACCCCAAATGTGTTTTTAAACCATTGGCATCAGGAAATTACCATCGGGGTGTTACCACCAGACTTTTCACCATTGGGATCACTTGGTTTTTTCATTATTAGGCTCACACCATCGGGATTTTCACTATCGGTCTCACACCATTGGGATTTTCACTATCAACTCACACCATTGAGATTTCACTATCGGGATGACACCATTGAGCTGTCATTTTACCATACTTCAAGGTTTTCTCGATACTCGATCCTTAATGGGCTATCAGACTTGCCTCATTGGACTAAAATACCGATGACCACTAAAAGAAAACCCTGAAGACTGATCAACCGATGGAATGAACAGACCATGTTCATTGAGATCACTGATGAATGGTCAAGATTAACTCTCGACACTTAGTTGATTTCTCTTGAATATTTCCATTAACAATGCAGGTCCCACTTGTACCCGACTACCACATGGAATTTACTCATTTGTCCATCTTTAATGACATGTCCCCAATGCCAGGCTCCCACCTGGCACGCAGGCATAGGCTACGAGAATGGGTGGTTCCCATCCCTTACCTTTTATCTTTGTTGCACAACTTGCACACCCGTTGGATTAGTTGATTGAGATCCACTTGATTCCACAACCTAGATTAAACTCAAGATTAAATATGCACACTCCTTAACCATGCACTTTTCTCCTGAAAGATATGACAACCGAATTTTCTCCAATCTAATGGTTCATATTGAATTCGGGCTTAAACATGCATGAAAATTAACATTGCCTCTTTGTCCCAAATCTACCATAGATTGACACATGTCCTCTCCATGTATCATTCTCCACCTGGAAATCTCCTTTCCGCTTCAAGGGTTTAAGGGTTCCACTACGTCAAGGTTCCACATCCGGATCCAGATTTTTCATTAAATATCTTTCAAGGAAGCTTTGAATTTCCATATCAGTCATAGTTCCTCCTCCCGGGTTCCACCATCCAACATCCAACTTTTGCAAAAAGTCCAATTATATGAAATTCCAGATTTATGGATGGTCGTGGTTCCACCTCACAGGTCCTCCATCTGGCATCCAAAATTTTATAAAAAGGCACTTAGAGTTTTATCTAAATTTTTGGATGTTGTGTTTCCACTGCACTGTTCCTTCATCACCATCCACATCACCCACCAAACCTACCACTCTACCACCATGACTTGTCATCTTACCACCATGGCAGTCCATGTCACCTGACACGTGGGTCCACATCATTGGAAATGTCACCCACGTTAGCTCTAGATACTCACCCAGTCTAGGGTTGTCATACATGGCATCCACGTAGGATCCACGGTAGAGGTGTCTTGTATGATATGATGTAGCATTCGGATATGGCTTTTAACCTAAGGAAACAAATGAAGGTTATTTTGATAATTTGACTATTTGGATTATCATTGTTCCACCACAAGGTTCCCAACTTATCTGGGATCCAAACTTTGTTAAAGTCTCCTTTTAAAGAATTCCTAGATTTAGCCAATTCTCAGATTCCTATTTCCGTTGTAGGGTTCCGACCTATCTGGGATTCATACTTTTATTAAAAGTCCCCTTTGAAGAAATCATGGATGTTCGCTACCCGAATTGATGGTTCCAACATCTAGCATCCGATTTTTTGGTAGAGGTCGACTTATTTGAAAATCCCTATTTCTGACAACTCGGATACACAACGGTTCCACATGGTCAAGGTTCTCCCTAAGGGTTAACACACCAAAAAGGGTTATTCGGATTTGAGGTTTTCCATAGAAATGCTACATGTTACATGAGTTTGAGGAAGAAGAAGGATTTGATGATCTAGATTCTTTGTGACCTAGGCCTACTAACCATTGATGATCATTTTGGTCATCATCAGTTTCTAACCAACAAGGCATTTCCATGCTCCCCCTCAATCTCATTTCTCTTGCACAAAGTTTCCGCGTACTCTCGCTAAAGTTGACAACATACTTGGTGAATTGTCATGGCTCGTGACTTATTGCTAAACATGGCCCTTCTCCCATTACTCATCTTTTAATGCTCTCATACTTCACACTCAGATTGGATAATTGACACAATATGTGCTAGACTTACATACATCACCCTTTCTTGTCGTATGCCTTACCTTATCTACATAACCTTTTAATTATGAGTGAGTAAATAAATTCTTGAAAATTACTCAAGGTCATGTCATGTTGTAACTTTGGATCATTTCATGCTACTTCCTTATTTTTTTATGTTTACATGATCCACTTCCCAAATTTTTCACATGCCTCTCTCTTTCATTATAACATTATTTTATAAACTTTATTCCATGACATTTCATGTTATAACTTTGAAATTATCTCATACCATTCCAAAAACAAATATATCATTAATTTTTCCATATCCCTTTCAACAAGACACCTTTATTATTTATTATTTAAACAAAAATGCATGACAGCGTATACCTCTCACTATGCATGTATAATAAAACAATAAATATACATCTGCATATCTGCATTCAATACTATATGGAAATATGATATTCTTTCACGACCCCGCATCAACCACATTTAGTTTCATCTTTTTCCATCACTGTTTACTTTCTCTATCATGGAAATTTTATTAAAATAATCAATACACCCCGATTTCACTGGTAAATTGTTTAATATAGGATATCACATCCTATATTGATATGGACCTGATCTGTCTCATTTTTTTATCTTAGACAGATCATATTTAAAAATTTATATGTATATATATTAACTTGTTGGATACTCTTTCCTACCTTTAAACATCAAAAATATAGCAGCGACTCTTCATGAAAACTGCATCATTCACAGGAGAAGCATTTTTCACAGCATTTTGAGACGGTTTTGGACACCATTTTTGGGCGAGTACGACTCTGGAGACTTTGGCCACATCTAGAGAATCGTGTAAGAGGTAAAGTCGAAGATCATACTCTAAATTTTTGTGGCCATAACGTTTTGGTATTTTGATCAAACGCAAACCCTTGTTACATCGTTTTACCTGTCGAAAGTGATTTTCATGGTTTAAAAGGAACCAGGTTTCTCTTAGTTGAGATATCCTGGTTGGATTTACATGCGTGGAGAGCAGATTACTATATATATCATCAATCCAAGAAATGATTCATATTGAACATGAATATTTCTAATCTGCCTCCCATCACTCACAGTTGGATTCCAGCAGAACAAAAGATATGGAATGAGATTGATTGCCTCCTGATGGCTCTGAAAATAGAACGACATGATCACGCTAATATGTTTACATTAATAAAGCTACTATCAAATGCTCGTGACAAACAAGACAAATGGTAAGAAGAGGACATGTGGTCGTTAACTAAGTTTCCTAAATAATTTCTATTTATTAAAAATTAAGCAGTTCCCTTCACTTCATTCCTCTGTAAAACAAACATAATCGTTGGAACGACTCACCAAGGAATATAAAATAAACAATAAACAACCATCTGCATGAGGAATAAATCAAGAGAAACTTAGCATTGGAGTCGATGGCTTCTTTGTTGTAACTTTTGAGTTTGTTGTAGTTTGTCTATGTTTTCATGGTTGACCAATTTTTATCATATGAAGATGATTACCTTGAAGTTTTATTCATCATTGTTCAAGAATGTTTATCTTCTTTGTTAATTTTCTTTGTACTTGGCTATTCTCGTATGAGTGAAGAAATCATCTTGAGTAGTTAGAGTTTCACATAGGGTCGAGACCTTCGCAAAGGCCTGAAAGCTCCAAGAGTCTGAGAAATATGTGGGAGTTTCATCAATAAAGATTATATTCAGCTCTTAATTTTGTCTCCAATTTATTTCATGTTGTTTCACACACTTTTTTTAACAAAAAATAAATAGAAATAAAATCTTTAAATTCCATTTCATTCAAATGTACATTATTTTCTTTTATTTCATTTACATCTTTATCTAATTATTTTTTTTAATTCTTTAACAAGAATATTTTAGTAACAAATAAATAAACAATCATAATACTCAAAGATCCTTTTAAGTTTCCTTAACTTTTAACTTTGTTCCATGTCTTTAATAACATTTGTATATGATTCATTTACTCATTTAACTTGTAAATATAACAATCTAACTTGTCAATATAACAATTGAACTAGTTTTGTTATTTCACTTTTAGCTTTTCTTTTGATTAGTTTTATTAATTAATAACAATTTATTTTTATTTTATTTTGTTATGCAACAAACTAATACATATTTTTTAGTTTATTTACTAAAAAAAAAGCAATAACCATTATAAAAGTTAAAGGATATAAAAATCATAAATAATAAAACACATAAAAATTAAATATTGAAAATACAAAGTAAAGGAATTCATGCTTGGAATTTAAATCATAGGAGACTTAGCCTAGAGTCTAAAGTGATTTTTTCATATCGGGGCTTTAAAATCGGGGTGATAATCTCGTCTCTTCCTGCCTAGCCCCATGAGAGGAGGTCGAGTTGTTGGTTTATGGAACTTCCTAGTTTCGTCATCAACACCAACCCTTGCTTATTATTGAAAATCCTTTCGGAGCTCACTCCTAATCATTTTCCTCGGGGATATGGCTCTTAGCCACAATGTATTTACCACATATTAAAAAAAAGGTAAAATAACTATAAAGTAGCTTACTAAGCATTCAAAGGATATAGAACGTAGATTCCTCCAATTCATCACAGAATTCAAAGAGAGGATAACCCTTAAGGTAAATTCAATGCATGTAGAAATCACATAGTACACATTCATTCTATTTCTCTTGGGTTTTTGCTCATAACCCATACAATTTCCTAGAGTACACAAACATAGAAATATTACAGATTTAACAGGAATCATAATCAATTTGAGAATGAATATGCACTTATATGTTCATAAGTTGTTGGCCAAACCAACTGACTGAGGGTGAGCGCTTTTCCACCCAACCATAGGCTGAGTTGCACTAGTCCTCTCTACAATTGGCCACCCCCGTGTCAGGCCACGATACCACCAAGGACACTTAGACTTTTCAAGGAAATTAAAGGGTGTGAAGACCACTCTCCCTAAAAAAAACTCAATAGCAGAAACCCCTTCCTACCCTCCAAGCCAATACCTCCATGAACTTCGCAGATGCCTTTCTAGATAGAGTACCCTCGCACAAGGGAGTCCCTTCACTACCTCTGCAGTCCTTCAATGTCATTTTTCCTTTCCTAACAAACATCAATTACCCTCTTGCTCAGGTCAAGTTCATGTTTCTTTGCTCAAGTTTCACAGTCCAAATCTGCTTCAGAGAGTCTATGTTTCATTCTCACGACTTGCTCTTTGTCTGCCAATCTTCTCTCCCTCCCAAATTTTCTCTCCTTGTGCATTCTCCTCCTTCATTTGTAAGGTTCCCAATCTTCTCCCCCTTGCTTGTGTTAGAGGAACTTGTGGTCAATCATAAAGGAAAAGGTGGTACACCTCGACTTCACAAGTTCATATCTTGAGATCCAAAAATCAAAATCTCGCCCAGGAGGACTCATTGGAAAGCTAAGAAGATGAAGATCACATATGAAATTATTTCCATGGTTTAGAAATTGAATATCACATCCATAAAATTGAAACACAATCCTCTCTTTAAAAGGGCAGTTAATTAAATTTTTTTTCAATAAAAGTTTATTTAAAAACTTTTATGAAAGACGAAAAAGGCTCGCTTCAAGATGTCAATGTCAATGATGTAAATTAATTAATGAGAATTTATTTAGGCATTAATTAAAGTGATTTTTCAAAAAAAGAAAAATCTCTAACTACTCAAGAAGTTAGAAGAGTCGGTTTTAAAAAAGAAAGAAAGGGCTTCATCAAAGGTTAGAGAGAGAGAAGGTTGCATTATCTTAACATAAGATGAGAATAGAAGGGTCCAGCCATCAAAATTCAACCAAGCTTCTGATCAGAAAAAAAAAAAAAAACAAATATCTCCATCTTTTCCATTCTTCTTCTTCTTCTACACTGATTTCTCAAGGTTTTTTGTTCATATTTTTGAATTGAACACAAGGCTGAATTCTTGAGTGTTTCTCTTGTAATCTTCCAAGACTTTTCTTACATGATCATGGAGTATTTACAGACATGTATGTAACTGCTAAATAGATTTTGTGTATTGTTGAATGTCTTTCATGAATAAAACTCCACAAAGAACTATTTCATGGTATTGCTCTAATGATTTCTCAAATCTTGGGATTTCTAAGTGTGAGATTTTTGGAGTTTGCCTATCAAATTCTTTTCGTATTAAAAGCATAACTACTTTAAAGTTCTTTGAGATGATCAGAACTATTTCCTCATTTTTCTTGTGAGAAGATATGGATGCATCCATTATTTATATGTGATTTAGAGGGTTGTATATATGATGTTGAGGATAGATATATTATGATATTGAAGCCTTCCTTCAATATTTCTACAGTTAAAAGACTTCTTGCATGCACATAAAGATCAGATCAGGTTATTAAAGAACCATTACATGTATAAATCAAAGAAATAAAGATCTAGGGTTTTCTAGCTAGCATTCTCCTTAATCCAATATATTCAAGATACATCTTTTAGTCAAAGAGGAGTACCACCTCTATAAAAATGCAGGGGGGTTCATATCCTCGTGAGGTTATTGTTTCAATCTTAATTGTTTTTGAGGAAAAATGAAAACGAGAGAAATTTACAATTGAATTTTAGCAAATAGGAAAAATGGATTTTTTGTGAAGGTTCACTTCTTGGTAGGCGAGGAAATCCCCCAACCCCTTCCGCAGTTCCCATGTGCAGTATCATGGCTAGTACTCGTGCTCCACCCTTTAGTTAGCTTGTTAGGAAAGTATTCACATTAATCAAACAAAAATACATTCACAGTGTTTATCCATTCCATTCTTTTGAGTCATAATTAAAATTACGGACTGGGGGGAAATGGGATGTTGCAAGATTCTAGAGGTGATGATGGCACCTAACTTCGCATGGGATGTAATGCATCATCGTTCCCTCTTCCTCCCCCAGGATGCATTTCAACCTACCCTAACCTAAGAGATATGTGCAATAGAAACCAAATATTTCATTTGCCATGGACATGTTTATTGGTTTAAAAACTCGATCCCAACCCTAGATGCTTTCGAAG
This sequence comes from Picea sitchensis, assembly GCA_010110895.2. Taxonomy (NCBI): domain Eukaryota; kingdom Viridiplantae; phylum Streptophyta; class Pinopsida; order Pinales; family Pinaceae; genus Picea; species Picea sitchensis. The sequence continues at coordinate 560,109 of SNQJ01S0000012.1, read as the reverse complement.
AGGGAATATGGTCAATATTTATCTCGCTATGAAAATGGAAACTTTAGTAGCACCAGGCCTCAAAGAAGACATTCTCCTTAGAGAAACATGTTCCTCAGAGGAAGTGGTCAAGTATAAATATCTCTTCCAAGAGTTTCATGACATTTTTTCCCGGTCGTATGACAAAATTCTTGGACTCAACCCAACCATTGTTGAACATCAAATTGACATATGGCTAGACACATCCCATATGGAAAAAACAACGCCCCCTACACCCTTCCATATCCATGGCCATCAAGTCCAAGATCAACAAGCTTCATAAAGCTATTTTTACCTATCACATCACATACATATCATGGGTTTCCAACCTCGTCCCTATGAGAAAACAAATAGGGTATTATTCATGTTTGTACTAATTTTTAGGATTTGAACCAAGCTTGTCCCAAAGACAACATCCCAACACCATGCATTGCCCAAGTTATCGATCAATATTCTAGGCACAAGGTTCTTTCTTTCATGGATCGATTCTTTGGGTATAACCAAATCTAGATTTTCCACGCAGATCATTATAAAATGACTTTCACCACACCTTGAGGTAATTTCTCCTAACATGTTATGCCCTTTGCGCTCAAAAGCATTGGAACCACTTTCGAGTGCACCATACCATACATCTTCCATGACATCTTTAATATGATGTTGACTTATCTTGACGACCTCGTTGCTCGATCCAAGAAGAGGTCTAAACACCTAGAAGACCTCTACACCATCTTCCAATTATTTTAGAAATATAAAATTTCCTTGAACGCCCTCATGTGCATATTCTATGTCACCGTTGGGTGTGATCCATATGGATGTCGGTGGCCTCCCACCTATTCCAACTGGTTCATTTTGGAAATTTTCCAGTTTGGCAGTTTTTTCCTAGTTTTTGGGTCCCTGACTTTCGGGGTTATTTTGAGGCCCTAAACAACATTTTTAGGGCTCTCCACAACCAGACTATACTTAAAATTAGATTCTGGTAGAAAATTGTGTAGTCCTTGAATAGACCTTTCCAATAGGCTATCGTGCACCTAAAACGGAGGTCGTATACAAAAATTACGACCCCGGGAAGTTGATGTACTAACTTACCCCAACGGGGCCCACATGACTTTTGTTGCTTCATCTCCTAGGGTTAGGTTTTTGGATATCTAGGGTTTTTGCATCCATGCTTATTTTAAAAAGGCCTTTAGAGCCTCATTGTAATCATCTTCTTGCGAATGAGCACAACTGTCACATCTCTTCTCAGAGATAAGCTGCCACCATTTCAACAAGCTTATTTTCCACTGCATTTTACAGTTTCAACTTATTTACTTATTGAATAGAAACCAGTTTTACTGTATCTCTGTTATTTTTTGTTAAGCATATTTTAATAATAATCTGTATTCATTTTGTTATGCTCATAAAATACAGATCAGTGGTATCAGAGCATTCTGCTCCTTGTTTTTCTTAATGCATGTCTCTGATGAGGTCAGGGTACAAAGAATTGGGTCTCGAGCTTGTTTCCCTTAAGGACAAAATCTCTTGCACACCCAAGCGACCTCTCATGGTAGGAGAAAAGAAAGACGACAGGACAGGAGATCCTTTCAAAATGTTTCTCGAGGAATCCCTCACGCAACAAAGGAATGAGATGATGGATAGTTTTGTGCAAATCCTTCAGTGGCTACCAACAGGCAACGCATCTTCCTCAAGCGAAGGCACCGCCCCCTTCAAGGTACAAATCAACTTTGATATTCCTATATTTGAAGATTAGATAGACACATTGTTGTGTATGTGTTATATTCTTTGCATGTGCGTGTGTGGGCACATCATATTCGACAACTATGTCTGATGATCCCAACTTCCCTCGTTCTAGGTGTCGTGTGCGCCAGGCGCTTTCCTGGGGGGTCCGAGGGGGTGCACTTTAGCAGTTTTCTAAATTAATCCTGAATTAAGGGATTAGGGTTTTGGTACCTATGGAATACATAAAAAATTGTATATATTGTATGACGAATGGTGAAATTAATACAATGAAGAGTTGAAAGGTGTGGCACCAACGAAGGTTGGTTTTCTCCCAATTAAGGGTTTCCAACGTAAATCTTTGTGTACTATGTGTATGAGCCATTGATTAATTTATGTTTTTATTAAGAATTTGTATGCATTTATTTACTTCACATGTTTAAAACTTACATGTGGTATCAGAGCTCTTTTTTGGCTTCAGGGGGATGCCTTTGTTGTTGAGGGTTTGGATCGGTCTTGATAGATCAAGTTTATCTTGGGTTTGTGATAAATCTGGGTTTAGTGGGAGATTTTGCAATGGTTATTCAAGTGTAGAAAGAGGAATGGAAATCTCTTCTAGAATCGAGATAGAGAAGTTCAACGGTAAAAACTTTAAGCTATGGAAGCTCAAGATGGAGGACCTTCTTATAAACAAAGAACAATGGATCGTTGTGGATCCTGGTACACAGCCTACTGATATGCAGTCTACTGGAAAACAATATATTGGTACACAAACTACTAGTACACCACCTACTGGTATGTCGAAAGAATATTGGAAGAAGTTGGACAAAAGAGCAAGGAGTACTATTCGACTCTGCCTGGCAGATACGGTTTTGTTGAATGTCTAGGGAGAATCTATGACCAAGGAACTATGGGATAAGTTAGGGAATTTGTATCAATCAAAGTCCCTGGTAAACAAGTTGTTTCTTCGAAAGGATAGTTGTATCATCTTAGGATGGAATATGGAGATTATGTGACAGAACATCTAAATGTCTGTAATACTTTGGTAAGTCAACTGGTATCTGTTAATATTACTATTGTAGAAGAATATAAGTGCATTACTTTGTTATGTTCTTTTATAGACTCTTGGGATAATCTGGTTGTAGCAATTGGTAGTACCACTCAATCTCCATTGAAGTATGAGGATGTATTTGCATCCCTGTTATTTGAAGAGATGAGGTAGAAAAGCATGGATAGTCAAAGCACGGATGCTTTATTTGTAAGAGGCAGTACCCAAGACAAGAATCCTAGTAAGTCTTTGGGGGGGAGATCTAAATCTAAAGGTAGATCTAAGTCTCCAGGAAAATCTTTGAGGAAATGTTGGAAGTGTGGTAAAACAGGGCATTATAAGAAAGATTGCAAGTCTAAGAAGGTTGATAAACCAAAGGGATCTGATAATACCTCTTCCAGCAAGTACAAGTACCTGACCGTGGTGTATGTTAATCGACTTAGGTGTGTCATATCATATGACTCCTCACAGGGAGTGGTTATATGAATATGAAAAATATGATGGTGGTGATGTATTCCTAGGAGATGACTTGACAACCAAAATCATGGGACGTGGAAGGGTTAAGTTGTTGCTATAAGATGGAAGGATTAGAACTCTCCCCGGGGTTCTACACATTCCAAAACTAGCCAGGAGCCTAATATATGTAAGCAAGTTGGATGATGCAGGAGTGGATACTGTATTGGGAAAGGTAACTTGCAAGATGGTACGATGAGAAATGGTGTTGATGAGGGGAGTTCGGTGTGGAACTGTGTACAAGTTGTTGGGAAACACTTATACTAATGGGTGTAACATTTTTTTTGTCCTTGAGTAGAGAAATAAAGAAGACAAGACCAATATTGTCCCTGGAAAGAAGACCATGATGTGGCATCAAAGACTGGGGCATATTGGAGAAAAGGGCCTTCGAACACTACATGGTAAAGGTATGGTTGAAGGTATGTCTAATTGCAATCTGGATTTTGATTTCGGTGAACATTAAATATATGGTAAACATAATCGAGCAACATTCCCATCTGGTGCTACAAGAGAAAAGGGGATTTTAGAGTTGATACACAGTGATGTGTTTGGACCTTTGCCTGTTCCATCACTAGGTAAATCTGTGTATTATGTTTCATTCATAGATGATTTCTAAAGGAATACATGGATTTATTTTCTTAGAAAGAAATATTAGGTATTTGATAAATTTAAAGAGTTTAAGGCTCTGGTAGAAAATCAGATAGAGAAGAAAATAAAGGTATTGAGGATAGATAATGGTGGAGAATTATGTGGAAATGAATTCAAAGAATTATGTAAGAAGTGTGGTATAGAAAGGAATAAGACTACTCCATACACACCTCAGCAATATGGAGTTGCAGAAAGGATGAACAAGATACTGATGGAAAAAGAAAGGAGCATGCTTAGTGGTGCCAAGTTAGGATAGAAATTATGGGCAGAGGCAGTGGGTACATCATGTTACCTGGTCAATCGATCACCCTCTTTAGCCTTGGATGACAAAACTCCACATGAGATATGAACTAGTAAGAAACCCTCTCTTGAAAATCTCATAGTGTTTGGTTGTGATGCTTATGTACATGTTCCAAAGGAAAATAGGAGTAAGAGGGATAATAAAGTTGAAAAGTGTATATTTATGGGTTATAAAGATGGTGTGAAAGGTTATAATCTTTGGAACCCAAAAACTAAGAAGATTGTTTACAATCGGGATGTTGTTTTTAGAGAGGTAAAAAATGCTTCCGAACATGAATTCCTACCAAGGCAAGAAGAACCTGAGAAAATAGAGTTTGAGTTGGATGATGCAAAATTTGAATCATCTTAAGAAGATGAAGTTGAAGAAGAAGAACCTCATACCCCAGTATCGAGGAGATCAGTGAGGGAAATAAGGCAACCAGAAAGGTATAATCCACCTGATTTTCGTTCTAATTTTTCTTTATCTATTACTAATGATGATCTCAAACTGTCAGGCAAGCAGTGAATTCGGAGGATAGTAAACTGTGGAAGAAGGCCATGGTTGAAGAAATGGATTCCTTGGATAAGAATGAGACATGGGATATAGTTGAGTTGCTAGCTGAAAGAAAATTTGTTTGTAGAAAATGGTTTTTTAAGAAGAAGTGTAATGCAGAAGTAAAAGTGGATAAATACAAAGCTCGGTTAGTAGAAAAAGGTTATTCTTAGGCAAAGGGAATTGACTTTGGTGAGATTTTTTCTCCTATTGCCAAGTTAATTCCTATTAGATTTATTTTATATATTGTTGTTGCTTTTGATCTTGAAGTGGAACATATGGATGTGAAGACAACACTCCTACACGGGGATCTAGAAGAAGAAATCTACATGAAGCAACCAGAAGGCTTTGTAGTGAACGGAAAGAAAGAGCTGGTATGTAAGCTAAAGAAGTCACTATATGGTCTGAAACAATAACGTAGGATGTGGTACCAAGAGTTTGACACATACATCCTTGGATTGGAATTTGTGAGAAGCAGGGTTGATCACTGTGTATATTTCAAGCAGGTTGGTAATCACTTCATTTATGTAGTGTTGTATGTTGATGACATGTTGCTGGTAGGAAATAACATGGATGTTATCAAGGAGGTGAAATCGCAACTACCCTCCAAATTTTACATGAAGGATCTCAGTGCTGCTAACTTCACTCTGGGAATGGAGATTAAAAGAGGTTGTGCAAATAGGAAAATATGGTAGAATCAGAAAAAAAAAATGTTCAGACAATATTGCAAAGGATTAATATGCATGGAAGTAAACCGGTCAAGGTTCCTATTCCTATAGGTGTAAATTTATCTGCAGATCATTGTCCCAAGACACAGGAAGAAGAAGAGGACATGTCCCATGTTCCATATGGCAGTGCAGTTGGCAGTTTGATATATGCAATGGTTTGTACTAGACCAGACATTGCACATGTAGTGGGAGTTTTGAGCAGGTATGTGTCAAAACCAGGGAAGAAGCATTGGACAACAGTAAAGAGGGTCTTCAGGCATTTGCGTGGCACTACCAATTATGGATTGTTCTACCAAGGAAGAACAGGATTGGACAGAGTGGTGGACAAACATGGGTTTTTTGATGCAGATTGGACTTGAGATCTAGATCACAGAAGATCCACAAGTGGGTATGTGTTTAACCTATTTGGAGGAGCAATGAGTTGGATGAGCAAAAGACAGGTTGTAGTGGCCCTCTCAACTACAGAAGCTGAATACATGGAAACCACTCATGCAAGCAAGGAAGAAATATGGTTACAGAGATTGTGTTCAGGTATTAGGTTGGTACAAAAAGCAATGAGATTAGAGTGTGACAGTCAGAGTGCAATCTTCCTGGAAAAGAACCCTGATTATCATTTGAAGACAAAGCATATTGATATTCAGTATCACTTTGTGAGAGACATGGTTGAAGAAAAGAAGGTGTTGTTGGAAAAGGTTGACACTTTAAAGAATGTTGCAGATTCATTGACAAAGTCTGTGAGCAAAGAGAAGTTCATCTGGTGTAGAGTAACAATGGGCATTGTTGCCTTGGATTGTTGACTATGTAATCATGTGAACCCTTGTATGCAAAGAAAACAACAAGTGGGATAATGTTGGGTATGTGGGAGACTATATTTGAAGGTCAGATAGACGTCGATGTTATATACAAATGGTTGAATCTACTAGAAGGGTATTTCTCTATCCATAACTTTTCGAATAGAGAAAATATTACTTTTGTGCTCCTCAAAGTCGTTCCCCATGTCAAATATTGGTGGGAAACTTTCTGTGAGCAAAAGGAAATAGAGGAACCCTAAGTATTTACAGTCATGGTCACCTGGCAGTCCTTTAGGGATGCTATTAAGGAACAATACTACCATGTCATAAGTTATGACGACCTGTATACAAAATGGACCACACTATGACAGGAAAGAGACCAAGCAATGCCCGAGTTCACAAATATTTTCCATACCTTGCACACCAAGATGGGTATCAAATATTCTGAGCGACATCTGGTGCTCAAGTATCACGGTGGTTTGCATAGATACATCCAGGCTGAAATGGAGTTTCTGGACATCTCTTCCTTGGGTGTGGCCTACCGATATGCTGTCAAAATCGAGTAAAAGCTTAAACAAAAGACGTGACAATTTAGGCGTGGGAAACCCTCACAACAAAAGAAAGGAAAGGGCGGCCCCAAACTACCAAACAAAGGACAAATAAAAAATGGGAAGCCTCGGGACAACCAGCCCAAGCCACAAGAAAATAAGGACAGCAAAAAGACAAAGAAAGATATCGGGAAGTGGTGTGACTTCCATAAGAGCCCCTCGCATAACACTATTGATTTCTGCTCAAAGAAGTCGTTGGTGGATGAGGTGAAAGCCTTTGAATCAGATGTGATTTCCAACTTCGAGTCAAAAATAGAAACAGGGAGATGGATCATTGATGTGGAACCCAATTCTACCATTGCTACCACCAAGCTCCAACCCGGTGAACCAGACGATCCAAAGGAAGGCGAGCACCTTTTTCATTCACATATGTGGGTGCAAGGTACCCCGTTGCACTTCATCATTGATAGTGGTAGCCAGAAGAACCTCATCTCAATAAATGTCATCAAACGGCTAGCCCTGCTGACAATGCCGCACCCGTAACCCTACACCATTGGATGGCTCCTTCAAGGAAGTGATCTATATGTTAGCCAACAGTGTCGCCTGGCGTACAATATCAAGCCCTTCAAAGACGAGGTATTGTTTGATGCTTCTCCTCTCAAAGTTTGTAATGTTCTTTTGGTCCAACCTTATTTATGGAAACTTCATGTTATATATGAGTCTAGGCCTCACAGTATTATTATTATTTTGAACAAGAAATTGTACAGGATACCTGAGGCATTCCCACCTAGTGTTATTTCCTTGATCTCTGCCAAGTAATGCAAGAAGGTCATCTCTTAGAAGCATCTCGTGGCCTATCATAGTGAGACACTATCAAATGTTGTCCATAAGTACCCTACTTATGACAAAGAAATGTACTACATTGTAAAAGCATACCACCAATGGAGAAATTACATTCTTGGGAAGGAGACAGTCATCCACAATGATCATAAACCAATGCATTTCATGCAGACATAAGGAAAATTGTAGAATGACTGCCATCAGAAGTGGTCCACGTACTTCCATGAGTTCCACCTCAACATCAAGTATAAAATAGGAAGTACCAACCGAGTTGCTAATTGCCTCAGCCGACCTCTAGTCATGACACTCACCATGGTGCTAGACTCTTGCAGCCACAAGACCTCCAGATTTCTCCACCTCTATGAGACAGATTATGACTTCGGCACCACCTACCAAATGTTGGGTGCAAACTCAATTGTCACTAATTTCCATCTTCAATACGGGTTGTTGTGCCATCTGGGCCATCTCTCCATTCCATCAAGCGAGCGAGCGAGGGAAGATGATTTGGGAATCCCAATACAATCGAGTGGCAAGACACTTCAGCGTCGAAAAGACAGTGGCAGTACTGCAGAAACATTTCTACTGGTTGAAACTTCGACATGATGTGGGAAGGTATATCAGGTCATGCACTACCTGCGCTATTGCCAAACCGACCACCAAGAAACAAGGCTTGTACACCCCTCATCCTACTCCTGACAGGCCATGGGAATCCATCTCAATAGACACATGTCGGGCCTTCCATCCACAAACAGGGGAAATGAGTGTGTTTTTGTGGTTGTTGATCGCTTTTCCAAGATGGTGATTTTAGTCACGTGTAAGAAGATAATAACAGCAGAGGCCACTGCCAAGATCTTATTTGAACAAGTATGGGTACATTTTGGAATAACACAAACCATTATCTCATATCGGTACATTCGATTCCCCATCACATTCTGGTCGAGCCTCTGGTCACTGCTGGACACCAAGCTCACCAAATCCACTACTTTCCACCCCAAGACAGATGGCCAAATTGAGGTCGTCAATCGGATGATCATGCATATATTGTGCATGTACAATTCCAAGAACCCCCACACATGGGATGAGAGGCTTCCCTATGTTCAGCATAGCTACAACCGATCCCTACATATCTCAACCGAACACAACCCCTTTCAGGTGGGGTTGGGATTCCAACCATTGGGTCCCATGGATGTTGCACTACCCCTTACAGTCACCTCGACCGACTCATCTCATCATCCAACTGAAGCTGACAAAGCCACCAGGTTCATTGATTGGATCCAGCACATCCACCAATAGGTTTAGAATATTTTACAGAAATCCAATGCCAAGTACAAGCAGTGCCATGATCAACATCGGGTGCCACATAAGTTTCAGGTGGGAGACAAAGTTTGGCTGCACTTGCAGAAAGAATGCCTTACAAGCCCCCATCGGAATCTTTTCCCACTCCATTATGGAACTTACACCATCACCAAGGCTATGGGTGACAATGCTTTTGAGCTCAACATTCCCCCTTTTCTTGGCCTGCACCCAGTGTTTAACGTGACTCTCCTTCAACCATATTTCTCACCATTATTGGACACCTTGGAGATAGCAGAACAGTTGAAACCAATAGAGCTAAACCATGACTGCATGCAACAGAAATCCAATGATAATATTTTGGACACACAGGTCAAGGTCACTCGACCACAAAGTATCCATCTTTATCAAGTTGTCAAAGAAGGCCAACTCTTGCACCAAGGCAAGTGGCTCACTAGGGACCAAATTTAGCAAAAATTTCCTCATCTAATGGGGGAACTCAACACAATGGAGATCATTGCTTCCTAAGGGGGGAGGATTTATCTAGATGGATTTCGGTGGCCTCCCACCTATTCCAACTGGTTCATTTTGGCAGTTTTCTAGTTTGGCAATTTTTTCCTAGTTTTTGTGTCCTTGACTTCTGGGGTCGTTTTGAGGCCCTAAACATCATTTTTAGGGCTCTCCATAGTCAAACTATAGGCAATTTTTGAGTTTGACATAAAAATGCGTATTCCTCGGATAAACCTTTCCAACGGGCTATCGTGTGCCTAAAACAAAGATCGTATGCAAAAGTTACGACCTCAGGAAGTTGATGTACTAACTTACCCCAATGGGGCCCACATGACTTTTGGCGCTTCATCTCCTAGGGTTAGGTTTTTGGATATATAGGGATTTTTCATTCATGATTATTGTAAAAAGGCCTTCAGAGCCTCATTGTAATCATATTCTTGCGAATGAGCGAAATCATCACAACTCTTCTCAGAGATAAGCCACCACCATTCCAACAAGCTATTTTCTGTTGCATTTTACAGTTTCAGCTTATTTCCTTATTGAATAGAAACCAATTTTACTATATCTATGTTATTATTTGTTAAGAATATTTTAATAATAATCTGTATTCATTCCGTTCTGCTCATAAAATTCGAATCACGATGATTATTGGGTTTCATCATTTCCCAACATGGAATCACAATGGACCCTCTTAAATTCCAAGCCATGCTTTAACTTTCAAAGTCAAAATTTCAAGGGAAATACCTCCCCTTAAGAACTTGGACCAATTGCAAATTCTACAAGGCAAAGCCAACTTCTTACGATGCTTTGTTCCTAACTATGCCACTTGTGCTCATGGCTTCTTAAGGTTGTTGTGCCAAGACATCCCATTTCAATGGGATGAACATGTACAACAAGATTTTGATGCTCTAAAACATGCTCTCTCAAATGCCCCATTAATCAACATCCTTGACATTTATAAGTATTACATCCTTTACTTATTTTCCTTGGAGATTTTAGTCTCTAGAGTGTTATTTCGACAAGGGAATGATGGCAATGAGCATGTCATATATTACATAAGAAAAAACCTGTCAGGACCTCCTCTCAACTACAATCATGAGGAGAAGCTATATTTATCTATTGTTCATGTAGTCTAGAAGCTGTGGCATTACAATTTTTTTTGAACCACCAAAGTTGTTGCAAATTCCAACTCCATGCAATACTTGTTGAGTCGACGACTTATCAATAGTACGTTTTCTCACTAGATTGTGATTCTTAGGAATTTGATCTTGAGTTCTTAGCTCCCAAAAGCAAGAAGGTGCTTATCCTCGTGGAATTTATCACAGATCTCCCATGAATGATAACTTCCCAAATGAATTTCCCACCAATGAATGATAACTTCCCAAATAAGCACTTATTCTTGATTTTGTTAGATGACCCATGGTATGATCACATTTTAACCTACCTTTGCACTCAAAATTTCAACCCACACCTCTCTCGTGATGGATTTCGATGCATATGCCACCAAGCTCCTCAATACCCCCTTGTCAAAGACGTCCCATATGGGTGAGGAGTGGATACAATATTGCGTCAATGCCTCACCTTTGAAGAAGTTGAGCTTGTCATGAATGATGTACACCACCGATAAATTCATCTATGCTATTTATTTCTATCCTACCCTCTTCCATGATTGCATTCACACGGTTAAGAGATGTGTGAAATGCTAGGTTTTCACTCACAAAACCAAAGCTCCTCCATCTCTGTTGCGTCATGTCCTCACTATCAGTCCCTTCTACAAGTGGGAGATTGACTTCATGACCTGCAATACTCCGTCTAGTAAGGGTCACAAGAACATTATTTTATTTGTCGATTACTTCACCAAGTGGGTTGTAGATATGCCAACATTCAATAACACAGTGGACATTGTCGCTTGTTTTTTTCTTCAACCATATCATCACTCGCTTCAGAGTCCCCCAGTATTTGGTCTCATGTCATGAAAAGCATTTCGAGAATTGGGTTCTAAGAACCATCCTTATTGCTTAGTTGCACCCATGAATTTCCATACCCCCATTATCCGTAGTCTAATGGCCAAGTTGAGCCTATCAACAAAATCCTCAAAACCATGCTACAAGGGATAGTTAACAAACACAAAACCAATTTCCATCACATGTCATTTTCCACATTTTGGGCCTATTGAACCTCAATTCAAATTGCCACATTGGTTACCTCTTTCCAACTAGTCCATCAAGTAGAAGAAATTTTTCCCACCGAATGTGAAATTACAACTCTCTAAATGGTAGTTGAACTCCTTTCGAATATCATAGCTCTTGAGCAACAACTCATGGGTTTGGAGAGAAAGGATGAGGATCATTGATCTTCATTACAAAATAATGAAGCTACTAAAAAGTGCTCTAAAGCCACATATGACCAGCAACTCCACCCGTGTTCATCTAACGAAGGTGATCTATTTCTTTCTTATGATGTCACTAATGACACATTATGTCCAAGTAAGTTTGGGACTCTCTAGAAAGGCCCCGTCATTGTCATACATTACCTGACTCGGGGAGCATACATCCTCACCCACCCTAAGGGTGGCCTCTTCAAAGACCCCATCAATATGTTGTATTTGAAGAAATTTATCCCTGAGTGACCATTCACTCAGAAACCTATCACATGTACATTTTAGTTTGAAAATTTAGTAGATTTTTCAGTATTTTTTACAACACCTTTTTTTTACAATTTTGATCCATTTTGTTGCTAGATGAATCATCCACTAGCATATCACATTGATTTTGTTGACGATGTTAGTTGATGGAATCAGAATCTAGCCTTCGTTGCTTGGGGAATTTATTCTCCCTCGCACACATTGCTCTAGTCAAGCGATGTATGCTTAGGACCATCCATGAGTAACCAAGCAAAGTATGCTACCATGGTTGGGTCTCTTGCTAATGCAACTCAACTTTAGATCCACCACCTCAGTTTTTATCTCGATACCCAACTCCTTGTTGTGTGTTGAATAATTTTTAGCATGTTCGTGATCCATGTCTATTTAGGAAGTATTTGCAAATGAAACATTTTTCAAGGAATTTTGAGACCATCACATTCATACATATTCCTAGAAGTGCCAACCAATTTGTAGGTAACATTTCAAATGAAATATTAGACTGGAATTTATCACATTAACATTCTTTTACTCATGAAACATCACACAATTTCATGCATTTAATACAATCACCATGGCACATCATAAAAACTTGTAAAGCATATCAGAAAGCAAAAGATAATGATACCATCACATGGACACATCAAGAGATATCCATAAAAAGTTGTGTGTGTGTGTGCCATGGTTTCAAAATACAAGGCAAAGGTATAATGACCACAAACCCTCACTATGATTTAATCATCTAAAAATGATGTATAAATGTGGGACATGCCCATAATTTTTTTTATTTTCCTATAAATATAGCCACTACGATGGCGAAGTTGGAAGCCCTAAAAACCCACCTAGTGGGGGTGCTCCACCTGCACCTCCCACTGGGGCTCCCCTATACCCCCTCATATAAATTCTTGATACTATTTCTCCCCTTAAAAGTGGGTGCCACTCTAGTGTAATCCTATCATAGGTGTCAATGATATCCTCCTTAGGATCTGCCAAGCTCACCTCGGCCACACCCCTCAAAATGTGTCAAAGCACCAACACAGGTCAACTACTTGTGCATGGATATTTGTTGGCAGCCACTACTTAGCCTCCAGCTTTAGGTATATATGGGCATCTACGCTACTAGCCCCACCTCATCGTCATGGTGACCCTACTTCTAGCTCTGTTGGAGCTGCTACCATTGGGTTTGTTATTGTTGGTGCCGCTTGTTCGATAGGCCCCACATCTGCACATAAAAATGGGTATCCATAATAACCTATATAAATAAATATTTGAAGAAATGAAAAATCATAAATAAATCCAACACATCACGAAACTCACCTATGGGACCCCACCGCTCCCCTGGAGGGAGGACCATCATGAGTCCCCACGGTAGTCCACCCCGGCATAGGGGAACTTCAAACCATCTACAACAACCCCTCCACTATGTGAATAATTGGTGGGTGAAGAATCGATCCACATATCCCCCACCAATGCAGGCCAAGTCCTCATTCCACCAATGCATTCGAGGCTCCCATGGCTCGGTTTCCCATATCACATTCCATGAGTGCAACAACACCACCCATTCATAGAAGAAACAACAGAGGTGAAGCCAAAGGTGAACTCCCCCTTTTTACATGTGTAAAAACATGTTAAATGAGTAAACATAACCTCTCTCAACAGAAAGGCCTAATCAAACAAGAACCCATTTATCACTTGCTCAATGACCAGCATATGGGCATCGATGATCCTCTGGGTGGCAATGGATCCAAAGATCTACACCACCATTAGTTCCACCATCCATGTGGCTAAGTCTTGGATGGAGGAAATGTTAATGGATCCCTGCTCCTTGCTCTTTGGGCTAATATAGTATTATGCAACCAATTGATCAATGGTCGTCACACCCTCAATGCAAGGTCCGAACTTGGCCCCCATCCCCCTAATGGGAAGTCCTATCATAAAGTAAATATTCATGAGAGTGATAAGATCTAGGGGATATCCTTGTACTATGAAGCAACACTCATCAAGATGCCACATCTGGATCAACTCCCTTAATAGCCCCTCATTGAAGAAAAGTAGGGGGGAATCGAACAATTTGAACAAGCCATAACTAGCCATCACATGCCTCACAATAGGGTTGGATTCCACCTTTGTGTGCAAATCATCATAATCTCACTCATGTCAATGCACTAGCATGGATCAATGCTCGGTAGGTGCCTACAAATACAAAATCAAAAACACCTATCAATTTGTATGGCTTGTTACTACAATTCTTGCACAAATTATATGACTTTTCCTCATACAGTTGTGGAAGTTTTGTGATTGTACAATGAACAATCATGCAAGTCATTTGTGTGACTATCCTCTAAGCATTCATGGGATTTGTGGGATTGTCCCCCTTTTTCATGCACAAGTCTCACAATTGTCCAATGAATAGTTGTCAGACATTTTCTCATGGTTGTCCACTGAACAACTACGAGAGTTACATGGTCTACCAAGAAAGAGTCATGCAATTCCATTACATGATTGGAACTTTTTAAATCAAGATATTCACAATTGTCCAACAAATAGCCATGCAAGTGTTGCATCACGAATAACTCAAAATTCCTACAACCCTTACAAAATTGTTGAAAAATCTTTCGTACAGGCCCAATCACCCTCCATTCCCAAAATTGAATAGTTGAAATTAAAGGTGAGGTTAAGACCTCTTACCTGGATCTCAGAGAATCAACATCAGGTGACTGATGTGTGTGCAACAATCTAGGGAATCATGTGGGATCCAGAGACTCAATGACAACTCATACATGTACAAATGAGTTTATCCTTATGGGCCCCACCACCTTTTATATGTCCCATTCACAACCTTCCTGAGGTCTGTGTGGGAGCTCAGAATCTCCATTTTCTATGTTTTTGCGTCATTGGAATCCTGACATCGCCACCTCTAATGACATATGCTCCATTCATTTTCACCAAAATTATCATCCTTGGGCCATTTTTCCCCACTAAAGTTCAATAGACAAGTATGTGAGCTCACTATCTTTATTTTTACACCATTTGCACAGTTGGGTTTCTTATCATGAGTACTTTACATTGGGTATTTAGTTTTATGTGTTGGTATTAGCCAAGAAGCCATTTTTTCTCCTCGTTGCATGCAATAGGGCACTCAACCTGATCTAGGTGGATTTTTGACCGAAATTTTGATGTTCTTAAATGTTAGTGAAAATGATATCATTTCGAAGAGACCGATGAGAGATTTCCAACGCAATTTGAATGGGCTCAAACATACGTCATATGCAAAAGTTATTGTGCTCTGAAGTTTTGGAAAAATAGGAAAAAAGTCAACAAGGGTCTGACACGTGGAAGCACCATTGTTAACACTCTGTAAATTCCTAGAGGTTGTCAGAGTAGAAGAAATTTACAAGAGGTAACTTTATCCAACCACTTCGAAACTGGAATCTATCCCTACCAGCTTCAGAGAGGGATCTCTATGTATGATTTAGCAATGTTTTAACTTTAAGATATTAGGCTAGTTAAATAAAATAAGATTGAAAAGTTTTGCTATTGTTTTTGTTAAGTTGGATGAAGAGAGTTTACGCTTCCATTGGGCTATGGGGTCTGTATTATAAAGATGGAAATATAAACAGAACTAAAAAGATTATTTTCACAGGGCAAGATAATTCATTCATTGGATTCTTTAGCGGTAAAATGATGAATAGCAGAAAAGATGAGAATATCAATTAAAGTAAAGAAGCATTTAAGAATTTCTTCACTGTAATATTAGAAAGATAAACATTAAGATCTTTCAAAGCTGGAAATAGGGTATACAAAGATAAATCCTGCAACATGCACTACTTTAAAAGATTAGATTAGAAAACAATATGAAAACTGAGAGAGAAAAATATTTAACATAGAAAAGAATAACATCACCAATGAACAACACGCGAGAATCCTGTGAAACGTCCCTTTGTATTACTGGAAGATCTCTTTGACAAAAATTATAGTCTTTCTAGCTTACAGGGCGTAAAGATCAACCGTAGATCTAGGCACCAGCATCTCATCCATTCATCTATGCGTTGTTTTTAATGTGTGAGCGCAAAATCATATTTGCTCCAAAACTTAGGATAAGTGTATCATGTGGGTTTTCCCAAAATTTTCCCTGTTTTCATCACCATGGGGTCAGACATCAAACCTTTAAACCTCAAAGATATGGTTCAACATCGATCATCATGCATGTTTTATTGGGATAAAGAAAACTACCCTATGTTCTAACCTAATTACCAATGACAATTAGCCTAGATTAAACTGTTGGACTAAGAAATTACTCTATCCTAGGGTTATTTGACCAAGATTAGGCAGTTTGGTCAAACTTATTCACTAGCTAACCTAAATCACTTGGCTAAGATTAAACAGTTTAGCCAAGCTTATTCACTACTCCTATCAACATCAATTTAAAAGGACTTGGCCATGTTTAAACTATATGAACCAAGTCATTGTTATTGCATGGGGCTTTATCCAATTTCTTCTATGCCCTCTTTTATTCTTTTTCTTTTTCTTTTCTTTTTTCTTTCTTTTCTTTTTCTTTTTCTTTTCTTTTTTCTTTCTTTTCTTTTTCTTTTTCTTTTCTTTTCTCAAATTATTTGCAGAATGGAAAATCATTTGACAAACAAGACACTAAAGTGATAACATTTCAGTCACCAGTTGATCCTATAAATTATAGGGTTATAACAGCGGCTCCACCTGGGGATGGTACTCTCCTTGTGAAGTGCCAAGAATCCTGCTTCCTGATGTTTTAAAAAAAATTCTTCACAGTAGCCTTTGTTGTTTGATTTGTTCTTTATTTTTTTTTTGAAAATTTGATGATAATTTCTAGTGGCTTAGGGCCTTCTCTGCAGGCTTCAACCATCTGATCAAAGTTATTCACTCAAAAAACTTGTAAGAAAAATGAAATTATTTGTACAATGGAAAGGTGAGACTAAAAGTCCCTACTAAGGAGGTGAATAGTGCTTCAGCATTCTGCCATTCACAGGTCCTCATGGCAGATTGGTTCCATCACTGTTGTTGAACAGGAAGGCATTATTCCCTCTGAATGCATGAATTATGTAAGTTCCCTTCCATAAACTGTCGAATTTTCCATGCTTCTCCTTATCTTCATTTCGGGCATCCCATCTCAGAACCAGGTCACCTAGATCAAAGTCATCTTCTTTAGTTC
This sequence comes from Picea sitchensis, assembly GCA_010110895.2. Lineage (NCBI taxonomy): Eukaryota > Viridiplantae > Streptophyta > Pinopsida > Pinales > Pinaceae > Picea > Picea sitchensis. Next base: position 542,801 of record SNQJ01S0000012.1, on the reverse strand, counting down.
TTTTGTCGAAAATCTTTTTAACGCTCTCCTAGACAACCTGAGTTTTGTTGTACACTTCTTCTCTGGAATACTACAAATAGATCATCTGGTTTATCCTTCTTTGGGAATCATTCAGCTCGGCTTGCATCTCTTGCAGTAGCTTCATGACAGGAACCCCTAAGGAGGTAGGAAAAATTGCTTCAGTGCCATAGACCAACTAATATGGAGACATACCAATTGACCTCTTGGTGGTCAGTCTGTTGGCCCATAGTGCGAAAACTAGCTTGTTATGCCATGAATTTTTGTTTTCTTGCAACGTCGTCTTGATAATGTTCACCAGGGTTTTATTGGATGACTCCACCAGCCCGTTTCCCTGAGTGTAATAGGCTGTGGATGCCCCAAACCGATATGATACTGGTTGCAAAAATCTATGAGCTTCTTAGATCGAAAAGCAATTGCATTGTCAGTTATAATCTTTCTAGGACAATCAAAACGAGACAAGATATTGTTTTCTAAAAATTTAATAATGACAGAATCAGTAGCAGTCCTGTTGGGTACAGCTTCGATCCATTTTGTGAAATAGTCCATAGCAGTGAGAATCCACCTGTGTTGGCCTGAAGATGGAGGATGTATTTCTCCAATAAAGTCTAATCCCCATTGCTGGAAAGGATCTTCAACAAATATTGGTTTCAGGGGCAAAGGAAGGAGTTTCCTTTTGCCTTCGAACACCTAACATTTATGACACAAAGTCACTTTCTGATGCACATCAGTGAATAGTGTAGGCCAATAGAACCCAGCTCTGAGAATTTTATTAGATGTGGTCTTCCAACTCAGATGACCACCACAATCTCCTGCATGAAAATCCTGCAATACTTTGTCAGCTTCATCCTTTAACAGACAATTTAACAAAATACCTCCAGGATCCTTCCAATACAAATTGCCTTCCAGAATGCAAAATTTTATTGTTTTCAATTTCAAAAACCTAGCTTTAGTTTTGGTCAGACCAGGGGGAGCTTGTAAGTTATGCAAAACAAATATCAGGTCTGCGTACCATGGAAAGTTCAGAAATACCTCTTTCACGCTTGGAGTCACCTGCTCTCCCTGTTCATCTACTGCAGCTAAGAAATTAATATCAAGAGCATGGAAATTGGATTCAGCCATTAACTTTGCTAGACCTTGACCTTTAATCAGTTTAGTAGGCTTAATCTCTATGTCATACTCTAGAATGATAGCAATCCATTTTCCTCTTCTGCCGTCTGGATTGTCCTGGGTTAAAATGTCCTTTACTACTGCGTTCGGAACATATGCAATGGTGTGGGAATGGAGAATATATACTCTAAAATCTTTTATGGCCTTTACCAGGGCAAAAGCTTGTTTCTCCATTATTTTATAATTCAAAGAAGCATCTCTTAAAGATTTACTGAAAAAGGCTATGGGTTGTTCATACCCTTCATTGTTTTTATGTAGTAATACTGCTGCAATGGTATGTTCAAAAGCGAAAGAAAAAAGGTAAAAATCCTTGGTGAAGTCAGGACTAATCAAGACTAGAGCCTATGTGAGTCCATGTTTAACTTGTTCAAATGACTGCTTGGATTCAGAGTCCCATTTCATTTTTGTGTCCTTTTTTAACATGTTGGTGATGTTCCTGAGAAGCTCAGCCAAGTTAGGTATGAATCTTCTCAGAAAGTTTATTTTTCCAATGAAAGATTGTAATTCTTTAATATTCCTTGGGTGTTTTAGTTTCTAAATGGCTTCTATTCTGTTGGGATTTATCTTAATACCATCCTTAGAGATTATGTGCCCCAACAGTTTACCTTCCTCTAATCCGAAAAGGTTTTTCTTAGGATTCAGAGAAATCCCAAATTTCCTGCATTTCTCAAACACTCGTCTGAGATGCCTTAAGTGCTTGTCATCGGATCGGGAATAAACAGTTACGTCATCCAGATAAATGACAATAAATTTGCCAAGTTCTTCCACAAAAGCGATGTCCATTGCTCTTTGGAAAGTGGCCCCGGCGTTCATCAACCCGAAAGGCATTTTCACGTACATGAAGGTACCCCAAGGTGTTGTGAAGGTTGTTTTCTCTTGGTCATCTGGGTGAACGAGAACCTGGTTATAGCCTGAGAAACCATCCAATAAGGAGATTCGCCTAGATCCAACTACCTTTTGTAATATGTGATCCATTTTTGGCAATGGGTAGTTGTCTTTTAGGGAAACCTTGTTCAAGTTTCGGAAATCTATGCAAAGCCTGATTTCCCCAGTTTTCTTTCGGGTCAGGACCAGATTCGAAACCCATTTGGAAAATCGTAAAGGGACTATGATTTCATCATCATACATCTTTTTTATTTCTTTTTCTATCAGGGGAAGTAACTTGGGATTGATCCTCCTAAGTTTCTGTCTGAAAGGTTTTTGATCTTCTTTTATCGAGATCCTATGTTGAATGATGCTTGTGTCATAAGATTTCAAATCTTCATAACCCCAAGCAAAAACATCAGCATATTCCTTAAAAAGTTCAATGTATTTTAGTTTCTGCTGAGGAGGTAAGGATTTGGAAAGTTTTACTATCCTGGGTTTCTCTTCTATCCCTATGTTACAATCTTCAACCTCTTTCCCACTGGCTTCAATTTTAGGTTTTTTAGCTACATCATTAAAATCAAATAAGTCTTCTAACATAACTAAACCCCTAGGCAAAACATTACTCTTTAAATGCAAAACATCAGATTCTATCTCATCTTCACCTAACTCTTCTGAATCTACTTTATTTATACTATCATTTCCAAAATTGGATTTATTCACATTTTCATCATCATTTTCTAAGTCTATGTTTGTACACTCGAAATCGTTTTTACATTGTAGAAAATCTTCAATTTGGTCATCGTTCCCAAATACCTGCCAGTATCGAATGTTGTCTGGGACAGTAGGTCTGCACTTCACTTCCACCGTGTATGGGCGAGTGGAACGAAAAGGTATCTTACATGTGGCTACTGACGTAGCTAACCCATCTGCTAAAATATTCTGCCCCCTGGGCATCACCTACAAATCAACTTCAGTGAAACATTTAAGGGCATCTAAAACAGCATTTCTATAATCTCTAAGCCTGGGATGTTTTGTTGCATACTCACCTTTAATTTGTTTGATAATTAATTCAGAATCGCCTCTTACCATGATTTGTTTGGCACCAACCTTCTTTAGTAGTTTTAGACCGAGCATCAAAGCTTCGTACTCTGATATGTTGTTAGTGCATTGAAAATTCAGTTTGTAAGAATGGTTTTCCGAATACCTAGATTTGTGATTGTGCAACCAAACTCCTGCTCCAGCTCCTTCTTTGCTTACAGCTCCATCGAAGTCCATGCTCCAGAAATCTACTGGCAATTCTTCGCTTATTACGAGTTTCTACCCTTTTGCCTCAGTGGTTTATTGGTCTTCGTTCAGGTCAAATGTATCTTCTTCTAGCTGAGCGATTTGTTCTCCCATATCGCCTTCGTTATATAGGATAAAGGAATCTAGATCAGAGTGTGCAGAGTACAGAGGATAGTTATGTGGTTTTTCTTGGCTGTTGACCATATATTTCATCAGCGTCTCTCTGTACAGTCTTCTTTGTTGTCCGAATACTGGGATGGTGGCATATGACATATCCAACTACAAAGTACCTTTCAACTTAGCTCCCCAAGACCTGGATAGCAACATACCATATTTTGGGGGAATGTCCACGACCACAACATCCATAACCATGCTTTTTGCTGGAATCTGAACCAGAGTGATACATAAGTCCTTGATCAATCCGATACATCTGACTTTGCTGGAGTCAAAAGATTGTAAATCCTTGTAAGGTCTGGTGACCTCGAGTCCCAGTTTTTCCATCACTGCTTTAGGCATCAGGTTATGAGAAGCACCCGAATCTAACATAGCATTGTGCAGAATCAGGTCGTGTATATTAAGGTTGATGTAAAAAGGAGCGACAGCACCAGTGTCAGTCTGACCATCAACTTCAGGACCAAGAAGGAGTTCAGGTTGATGATCAGTAAGATTTACCGTGTCCGAATGATTTGTCAATCCAATGGTTAAGGCCTTCGTGCCTATATCAAGCTCAATGCTCAGCGCTTTGATCACCTGCGATTGGTAAGCATCCTTACTCATCAACTCGGAAAGGGGAATGGGAATTTTCACTTTGGATAATTCCCCTTTGAGGATGAAAGGAGTAGGTGCTCTGCTTTGGCTCAACAATTCTGATTTGTCCACCATAGTTTTTTGGGCAGAAGTACTTGGTCGATTGGTTGATGAAACCTCAGTCTGTGTTGATCTTTGTAAAATGGTAGGGTTTCTTTTTTCTGGAGCTTCAGCATTACCTTTCTCAGGGATCTTCTTGGTAGAAGGCTCAGGGGCTTTCTTGGTTTCGACTGTTTTCTTCATTTCGGTTACCTTTTTTGGGGAATTTTCGTCTGTCTTTTTACTTCGCAAATTGTACTGCCTCTGTACCTTCATAATGGCATTTTCAAATGCCTGTTGTTCGGTCTCTCTGGCTTCCTCACTCACCTCTATTTGAGAAAGAAGGAAAAGTTCTTGCTCTTCCTAAGTAAGGAAAATGGCTTTGTTATCGTGAATGCCCATGAGGTTTATGTGTGTGTCCTCTAATTCTTCAATTACTTCCTCACCCTCATCGACATATTTTTCCTGTAGGGGTGGTCTGATCTTTTGATCATGACCTCTCTATTCTCTTTGATCCCTAAGATCTCTCTGCCTGATTTGAGGAGGATTTCTTCTGAAGTTAGGATTCTGAATTTGAGGAGCAGGTTGGTTTTCTCTAGGAGGATTTCTTTCAGTTACAGTAAGTCTCTCCGTCATTCTCTCCATTGCTCTAGCTAAGGAATCTAATTTGGCATTAGAAGAAGATGTGGAAGGTTCCTCTTTAATCATGACTCTCCTTTCCGTTCTCTGTCATGCCCTTTTAACCAGCAGGTTGGCCTCTACACTTATTGCGCTTTTCTACATGTCCTCTAGGGTGGTGGAGTTTCTTTCCCTTAATTGATATGACATATCAACATCGAAACCATCAGGGAATTTTATCAGTGACAAACCTTGCGGGGGTTTAATATCAGCTGGAATCGTATTGTACAAATTGTTGAAATGGGTGCAGTAGTCTTGTACTCTCTCTCCTTGATTCCTTATGATGTTTTCGTATTCTGACAAGATCTGGAAAGGGTTTTTCTTTACCTCCCATCTATCTAGAAAAATTCTTTGAAATGCAGTAAGGTCAACCACTGAAGCAACATGTAAGCCTTTATACCATTTCTTAACGTCCCTAGTCAGACTCTGCGCAAAAAGTCTCATTTGAACGTCAGCTTCATCCACTTCCTACAAGTCAAAATAACCATTCATTTTATCAACGTGTTGTTGTGCATTCAAGGGCCATGTACCATTGAACTGTGGGAGTCTCGTTTGATAGCCCCGGGGCATGTCATGTAAAGGTGCAACCAACACGAAGGGAGCATATCTGGCCGCCATGATAGGTGGAGGGGGTGGGACAACAACCTGAATGATAGGTGGGGTGGTGGCAGAAAATGAGGAGGATGAGGGGCTAACTGGCACAGAGTGAGCGGTTTGAGGTTTTGTAGTGGGAGATAGTACTTCAGGGGTCTGGGGTTGCAGGACGGCTGGATCTAAAACGGTTTCAGTCACAAAGATATCAGATTTCGTTATAAATAGGCTTTGTTCAAAGATTGTGTCGAAGTCAAGATCTTGAAGGGCAACAAGTTCCTCTGGAAGAGAAAGGGACTTGTGAAGGGGACTATGACTCCTTGAACCTTCTGCAATGGTCTTCTTTCTGAGAAACTATTCTAGATTATCAATTGCTATTGCAGGTTCCGGGTCTGGGTGGGATCGAGTATAAACTCTTTTAGGAGCCATATTTTTAAATTTTTATTTTTTTATTTTTTATGAATCTGAAATTACTGTGTACAAGCATTTAACAACCTCTGAACATTATTTCTTTCTCAAATTTATAATTTTTTCAGAAACAAAATTTTCTTCTAGGGAAAAAGAAAACGTGGGGTTGAATGTTTGTTCAGTTCCCCAGTATGGTCGCCACTATGTTAACACTCTGTAAATTCCCAGAGGTTGTCAGAGTAGAAGAAATTTACAAGAGGTAACTTTATCCAACCACTTCGAAACTGGAATCTAGCCCTACCAACTTCAGAGAGGGATCTCTCTGTATGATTTAGCGATGTTTTAACTTTAAGATATTAGGCTAGTTAAATAAAATAAGATTGAAAAGTTTTGTTGTTGTTTTTGTTAAGTTGGTTGAAGAGAGTTTACGCTTCCATTGGGCTATGGGGTCTGTATTATAAAGATGGAAATCTAAACAGAAATAAAAAGATTATTTTCATAGGGAAAGATAATGCATTCATTGGATTCTTTAGCAATAAAATGATGAATAGCAGAAAAGATGAGAATATCAATTAAAGGAAAGAAGCATTTAAGAATTTCTTCATGTAATATCAGAAAGATAAACATTAAGATCTTTCAAAGCCGGAAATAGGGTATACAAAGATAAATCCTGCAACATGCGCTACTTTAAAAGATTAGATTAGAAAACAATATGCAACTGAGAGAGAAAAATATTTAACATAGAAAAGAATAACATCACCAATGAACAACACGTGAGAATCCTGTGAAACGTCCCTTTGTATTACTGGAAGATCTCTTTGACAAAAATTACAGTCTTTCTAGCTTATAGGGCATAAAGATCAATCGTAGATCTGGATGCCAGCATCTCATCCGTTCATCTGTGTGTTGTTTTTAATGTGTGAGCGCAAAATCATATTTGCTCTGAAACTTAGGATAAGTGTATCATGTGGGTTTTCCCAAAATTTTCCATGTTTTCATCACCATGGCGTTAGACATCAAACCTTTAAACCTCAAATATATGGTTCAACATCGATCATCATGCATTTTTTATTGGGATAAAGCAAACTACCCTATGTTCTAACCTAATTACCTATGACAATTAGCCCAGATTAAACTGTTGGACTAAGAAATTACTCTATCCTGGGGTTATTTGACCAAGATTAGGCAGTTTGGTCAAACTTATTCACTAGCTAACCTAAATCACTTGGCTAAGATTAAACAGTTTAGCCAAGCTTATTCACTACTCCTATCAACATCAATTTAAAAGGACTTGGCCATGTTTAAACTATATGAACCAAGTCACTATTATTGCATGGGGCTTTATCCAATTTCTTCTATGCCCTCTTTTATTCTTTTTCTTTTTCTTTTCTTTTTTCTTTCTTTTCTTTTTCTTTTTCTTTTCTTTTCTCAAATTATTTGCATAATGGAAAATCATTTGACAAACAAGACACTAAAGTGATAACATTTCAGTCACCAATTGATCCTATAAATTATAGGGTTATAAAAACCATGACGTGACACATGGTAGCACCAAGATTTGACATGTGGCATTGGAGCTGACATGGCAGGTGATGATGTGGCACCAGAGCTAACATGGCAGGCACTAACGTGGTAGGTTATTGTGTGTTGATTGGGCAGGTGACTGTGCATTTAGGTGGTCAAATCCGAAGGTGACATGTGGTCCAATTAGAATGTGCCCCATGGAACCCTCCATAAGGATAAAAATTCCTTAGCCTTCCGGAATCGTTGTCGAAGAGAATCAAACCTCCAACCATTATGGTAACAAATCAACAAACTAACCAATTGAGTTATCCAACTTAGCTATCGACGAGATTTGTTATGGTTATAAATTAGTTTTTATTTAATTTTTGTTATAATCATGACCCAATGTAGGGGGAGGTCCATGGGGTTGGCCATGTGACCTCCACCCATAGCCCATATAACGTAACCATATGTTAATCCACGTAGTGGTCTGGATTTGGGTCGAGCAACTATGGTTATTTCAAATCTTTTGGTTATATACCATATATATATTTATGGTATGGAATCGATATATGTGGTGATTATAATATACCATATAACAAACCAACCAAATTAAACTATTGAATTGGGCCGACCATATATATATTATGGTTATTATAATATTTGTTGGGTTCGACCATATATATATTATATGGTTAATATAATATTTCAATTTGGCTATTAAAATACTATACCATATATTATGGTTATAATCGAATATTCCATAGCCCATTAAAAGTGGATCGAATAAGAATTGATCCATCGAGCCCTTTAGTATATAACCAAAGGTATTTTTACATGACACACAAGTTCATTTTGGTAAAGAATTGCTATGTAAATGCAAAGGTATTTCCTGCATAAAATACATTGGAGAAGTAGGTTTTAGGCCTAGTTTTGGGAAGTGATTTTGCCCTTTGAGCCAAAGCCTTCTATCAGAGTTGGAGACAAAATTGTATGTAGGTTGGGAGCCTTTTTAATGTAATCTGATCATTTAAACATCATTAATAAATCGGTTACTCATTGGAAGCGAACCTGGAGATGTAGTCCAAGAGGGGTGAACTTTGTTATCAACCTCGTCTTTGTCTCTTATTTATTATTTCTGCTATTATTTCTTCAATAACTTGCAAATAAGTCATCATTTTCAAATTATAACCCCATCCCTTTAGGTATACTTATTCAAACGGCATGTAAATACTCCCTCTATGTATATTACATTTCCTAATGTTCCCCCTTTTAAATATTCCTTTAGGGTTTCTTTTCTAACTCAATAGACAACTTCAACCAATTCCACATGCATTTAGTTATTGTTGGTCGATATCACTCCACTTGCATGGGTTTCTTTGGTTTCAACACCACATTACATTATCGACACTTATGCTTCTCTTTCCTCTCGATGGAGAGTTCAGATAGTCTACATCTTAGAAAACAAACCGCGTACCTCTTTTTACTCATAATGTTGGTCGACACGATTAGACTCTCGATAGTTCACATCTTTACGGTTGTTCATGTTGAATGCTTCGTTACATTTTCATTGCCCTATTTCCACCTGCACGATCAATAAACCATATACATTCAAATTCATCATTTGTTCAACCTCTAAGGAGAGCCACCCCAGGAACCCCCTCCTTGTTTTCTTTCATTTCTCTCACCACACATGGAAGAGTTGTTTGGTTGCATGTTTAAGGCACATGTCTCCTTGTATGTAACGTATCCATTTTTACAAATTCTTTTATTCATTAATAAATAAATAAAAGAATTTTTTGTGAGGGTAACATCAACTCTCATACCATCTTGTCTGATGGAATCTCTTTGAAACCCAGTGGAAGTTACAATTGCCCTTGGTCATAGCATTTTCAATGAGTTACCCATGTTTGAAATTATTTTGATTGACTACAACACCTCACGTATCCCAGTACCGTTCATTATGATTCCTAGAGTTGCCTTCATAAATTATCTATCCATTGCATCCACTTATCCTCAATTCCAGTTTTACATACACTTAGTTATCTAATCATCCCACTAGCAACAAATAATCTTATGTCCGGTTGGTTTTTTATTTCCACAATTATTAGCTATCATTTATGCTTTATCGAAGGGAAGTTTTGAGCCTCATCATCACTGACTACCTCGTCCATAATTATCAATTTCCTCCTTGGATACAGTTTGGCACTTGGTTTATCATTGGTTAATTTTAAGTGGCCTCCCATCCTTCATTTTCGCATGATCTTGTCAAAACCAACACATGTTTTCCATGAATGTTGGTTTATCTTGATTCACATTCCCATTTAATGGTGAAACACAAATTGGAAAGAGAGATTCATCATTGTTCTTCGAATCAGTTGCCCCCCATTATGTTCGACGTCAGATCATTATCACATCAGAATGGGTCATACATTGCAACAATTGCAGCTTCTAGTTCCAGTTGAAGACCCTCGGGTTTGCATGGATATCAATTCCTTCAAGAAATAGCACTTGTCACATTTTCTCCCCATAGGTTTCACGCCCTCCCTCTCACAAGACCAGTCATCCATTGTTATTGATGCCCTTGAGGGCGGTGTATATTTCTACATCATGGATTCTCTAGTTACAACATTATTTACTTTCTTTCAAATGGTTCATCATGTTCATACATGAATCTAAAGCACACATGTTTGTTATTGTAATGCATTGTGATAATTTCACAAGTATGGGAATGCTTGTCTCGTTTGTATAAAGAGATCATTTGCACATGTATGTTTGGTTATTTTCAGGTGGATTTCATCACTTCTTTGTAGGGTGTCCTTTCTTCTTAGTCAAAGATCTCTCTCTAAGGAGTCTTTTATAGGTTGCAAGAACGTGGAACAAAAAATGATGATGTATTTTGGCTATATGGTAGCTCTTAATCTCACACATCAGGGGGCAATTGTTATCACCTTAATTTCACTCAGAAGAGGCATTCAATCAATTATCTAAAGACATCATCGATGGACATGAACACAACATAATAAGGTTACCTCATGCCTACTTTAAATCACCTTAAAATAATTTGGAAAAACATTATAAAGTGGGTTTTTGTACACAAATGTGACTTTCTTCCACTTACATCTGTGTAACTTGTGTGGCATTTCCTTTGAAAGCCACAGAAATATGCTCATGTTTGGGAGATCAATTTATTCAATGCAATTAAGGATCAAAACCTAGCCTTGGTACGTCTAGGTTGATGTATATGAAAAATACAATCTCCATTTGATTCATGAAGAGTCCTTTGGCCTCCCAAAGTCCCTTTCAAGCATTGGGATCTCCATTTCGAATGAAGAGTTTTCACATTGGAACTAGTTCTTCATGGAGCTGAGTATTTCCCTATGAATGAAAGCCATGGGAAAACATCAGGAGAAGAGAAGAATTATAAGGTTATGTTGTAGGAATTTGATTGGAGATCACTCACTTTACTCTCTCATTTTTTTTGTTCATTGCAGTACTCATGCTTTCTTGAGTTCTTTCCTTGAGGAAAAAATAATTTTTTATTCACCATTTGTTAGAGACAAGGATTTCAAGAAGAAAAAGGACTCAACCCAAGACCTGTTGATGTTTTGGTAGCTGTGGAATTATCTTTCCCTCCTAGATTACCTTTCTTAGATGTGGAGAATATTCCAGAAGCAAGAGATCCATTGGACATATGTTGAAATACCCTAGAAGATAAGTCATCCCAGAAGAATAAAGTATAATGAAAACACACCTTCCCATAAGAGAAGTTGGCCCAGCTAGAAGGAAATGAAGACTATAAATAAATAGGCACCTTAGCTCATTTTTTCACTCACTCACACTCTCTCAGCTACATAGAATCAAGGTGCAAATTTGGAGAATGTGACGTAGTTGCTGCAATGACTCGGTTTCTTCTTGTTTAGTCTTTTAGTATCTCTCTCTTGTGCACTACTCCTTGAGGAGGTGCGCTACCTTGGTATGGTGTTTCTACTATTTTTGTGGTGGTATTTATGGTTGCGGTAGCCTTTGTGCTAGGTTTTATCTGATTGGACTTGATTTGTGAACATAATCTATCTAACAAAGGTTGTTGTGTTTTCTCCCCCATTTGGGGTTTTCCCAGGATAAATCTCTTGTGTTCTTTTTGTCTCTTGTTTATGTTGATTATGTTCAGTACTTGATATATATATGTTAATAGTAATGAAGTAAAATAACACAAGTAACACTAATTCTCTGTAAATAAGGAAAATCTAACATGGAATTAGAGTTGGTTACCTTCAGAACAATTTGACCACTAGAAGGAAGTCGCTACGACGACACCTTGCAACACCTTGCAGCTGCAATACTTTGTCAAGATTGTTGAGCACTATCCCAATGAAGTTGGGGATAATTTTTTCACAGAGCAGTGTACCCTACTCTAGTGCACCCCCTGAAACCCTAAACATGCAGTTTGGTGAAGTCTGAAATTTTGAGGTTTTTCAGGGCTAAGGTTTTTACTACTGAAAAACGACAACCAACATGTTGAAGATATATTGGATGGAGAAGATAACTTCAGATACTAGAAGCACAAATTTGTCCTCATTCTATAAGAGAATGATTTATTGGATCACATCAAGTAGATGCTTCAATAACCAGAATAAGAAGACGCCAAAGAAAATTTCAGGAAGAATGAGGTCAAGGCTAAGAGGATCTTGATAGACTCAATAAAGGATAATCTGATACCTAATGTATTAGAACTGAAGACACCAAAGGAAATGTTTGATTCCCTAACCAGAATTTATGAAAGTGATAATACCAGTCAAAATCTTACTCTACGACATCAACTTAGAAACGTGACCATGAACAAATCAGAAACAATAGCCAACTATTTCATGAGGATCTCGCAGATCAATGACCAGTTGGGAGCCATTGGAGATATAGTAGAAGACGTTGAACTCATGACTACTACACTTAATCTATTCACCTCCTCTTGGGATCCATTTGTTCAAGGGATTTTCACCAGAAGAAAATTGCCCAATTTCAAAAGCTATGGGCTTATTGCACCTAAGAGGAATCCGGATTGATATCCAAATCACAAAATCCTAATGATCATGAAAATCGAGCACTTGTTACCCAAGTGAAGAAGAGAAAAGAAAGGGAAGAAGGCCTCCCGAAGAAGCCCAAGAAACCATGCCATGGGAAGGATGCATCAAATATCAGATGCTACAACTGTAGGAGATGGGACATTATGTCGCACAATGTCCTCTTAAATATAAAAAGGGAAAGTAGAAGAACCATGCACATGTAGCAGATGTTGAAGAGCATGATGAAGAGTATGTCCTTTATCTAGTAGTGCTTCCAAGCATAAGATTGGGAAACTATATAAGACAACCCAAGTGGAACAACAACAACTAAACTCCAGGTTTCAATATAAGGTTTGATATTTACTTATATTGTTGTAGTTTTAAGTATGCGTTGTAACCAGAGTAGCAATATTTATTGGCATTGTTATTACTATCTTATTAACACTTGATTATTGTTGGAACGAATACCATTAAGTAAATGTTCATATTAATAATGCACTTGCTTACATGACAAATTGATCTCCTCTAGGATATGTTCTTGGTTGACTTTACTCCAGACAGGTTATCTTGTAAACTCCATGGAGGTTACTATGGAGATATTGTTGTTCTTGTTTCTTGTTCCAGGCAGGTCACAAGTAATAGCTTTGAAAGGGAGCTATAATGATGGTTGTGGGAGGCAACATGAAGCAAACTATCCATACATAGATTTGTGCACATCCCTGTAATGAAGGAGTATAGGAGGTCAACACATGCAGAGGGAGAAAATGACTTTGAAGACTATATAGCTTCAGAAGGAGTCAAGCTTCAGAGGGAGCCTGCAGACTCAGAGTGAGCCTGATCTCATAGAGAGTCAGTTGCTTAGAGACTTTCATTCAGAAAGTATTCCTCTTCAGATTCATATTGAGATTCAGATGGGAGAGACGTCCTCCATGACTGACATACAGGAGGCTAGATCAAAAACTTCAGATACTTTGAGGAGATATGAGACCTCCTAGGAGGATTCCCATGTTTCAGTGAAGGAAGCCAGTCAAAAGGATTGGGATGTGGAACTTTTACCTTGATTCTGAGACATGTACATTGGTTGACCGCAGAACATTTGTTGAGATACCTACGTGGTACGAGTGGATATGGATTAATATATGCCTCGGATGGATACGTGAAGTTGCAGGATTATACAAACTATGATTGGGAAAGAAGTGAAGCGTATCAGAAGAGTACTTATGGATGTTGCTTCAATTTGGGATTAGTGTGATCTCATGGTTGAGAAGGAAGCAAACGTCAGTGCTACTCAGTACAAGAGAGGCAGAGTATATAGCAACCTGTATAGCAAGTCGTGAAGCAGTGTGGTTTCAAAAGTTTCTTGCAGGAATTCATCTGAGACACAATGTAGAAGGGAACAATGAAGCTCCAGTACACATCCACAAATAAGGATATTGTGGACATTCTCACCAACATTTTATCCAAGGCAATGGACAAATGAGTAGCATCGGGCATACATTCTCCCAGATTGGTCATGTTGTTTTGACCAAGGGAGAATGATACATTCACTCACAAGATTAGCCATGCTAATTTGGCTAGTGGTGAATGGCCTAGGTTCAATATTTATCCTATTAGTCATGATGATTTGACTAGGATATGAAAAGACTTGAGGTGCTCTAGAGACAAGCTTGGCGTGATGCATAATGTCCACTCTCGTTGAGAGGGAGATGTGTTGTTTTCTTCTCAGGCTAGCTAACCCCTTTGGACAAGGGTTCCCTAGATCAGTCATGTGAGGTGAATGAGGGGGTAATGCACTACCTGACCTGATGAGAGAAGAAACATCACACGCATAGTCGTGAAAACTATGGGAGTAGCTTCGTGCTACTGGATGAGACTATAACTATGGTTGATGGCATATTGTAGTAGTTGTGTGCTACTAGTTGATTTTTGCATGGTCATAGAGACATGGAATATGATTATGGTTGATGGCATATTGTAGTAAATGTGTGCTACTAGATGATTGTTGCATATTCATAGGAATAACTATGGTTGATGGAATTGTAGTAGTTGTGTGTTACTAGTTGATTGTTGCATAGTCATACAGATCCTGACTATGATTGAGGGCATATTGTAGTAGTCGTGTGCTACTAGTTGATTGTTGCATATTCATGGAGGTGGAAGACTATGATTATGGTTGAGGGCATATTGCAGTGGTTGTGTGCCAATAGTTGATTGATGCATAATCACAGAGACTTTTGTGTTGCATGGTGGTAGCTTGTTTAGCTATCATTTGATTGTAGAAGAGAGACATTGTGTCTCTGGATAGTAGTTGTGTGCTACTTGGAGTGGTTGTGCACCACTGGATAGTAGTTATGTATTAATATGGATCGGCATAATCATCTTATACTATATGGAATTGTAGTAGTTGTTCACTACTAGATGATTGCCATGGAGAATACCAGTTCACATTGGGAGTAGTTGAGTGCTACTTGATTACAGAGACTGTGACAGATGATTCGAGCTACCGAGGGAATTGTGGTAGTTATGTGCTACTAGCTAATTGCAGAGTAGTCAGTGGACTACTAGATGAATACATCGTGAAATATGTCTCCCTAGCTAAGAGGGAGTGTTGATGTTTTGGTAGATGCGAGAGGATCTTTCCCTCCTAGTTGACCTTTCTAATATGTGGAGAAGATTCTGAAAGAAAGAGATCCATTGGACAGATGTTGAAATACCCTAGAAGAGAAGTCGGCCCAGAAGAATAAAATATAATGAAAACCCACCTTCCCAAAAGAGAAGTTGGCCTAGCTAGAAAGATGGGAAGATTGTAAATAAAGAGGCACCTTAGCTCATTTTTTCACTCACTCACACTCTCTCATATACAAAAAAGCAAGGCGAAAGTTTGGAGAATGTGACACAGTTGTTGCAGTGACTCAGTTTCTTCTTGTTCGGTCTTTTAGTATCTTGTGCGCTACTCCTTGAGGAAGTACGCTACCTTGGTATGGTGTTGTTGTTGCAGTTGTGTGGTATTTATGGTTGAGCTAGCCTTTGTGCTAGGGTTTATATGATTGGACTTGCTTTTTGAACAAAGTCTATCTAAGAAAGGTTGTTGGGTTTTTTCCCCCATTTGGGGTTTTCCCAAGATACATCTCTTGTGTTCTTTTTGTCTCTTGTTTATATTGCTTATGTTGAGCACATGATATATATGTTAATGGTAATGAAGTAAAAGAACAAAAGTAACACTAATGCTCTGTAAATAAGGAAAATCTAACAAGAAGAAAGTTGGAGCTCACTTTCATCCAACCATTATCCCCATGTGTTGTTACTCATGTTCGTGCCTATCCATTGGACCAATATATGAGTATTTTTGTTGACCTCCATCTTTTTATTTTGAATGGTTTGCATGTCGTTATGCTTGTTTGTTTTGTTTTTATTACAAAAGTAATCTTGTGTTTGTCTCAAAACTAACCATTGTTTGTCGTTTAGCTCACAACCTAGCTTAACAAAGGGGATTTTTCTCACCAACACAACAAAATCTACCAAACATTGGGCATGTGGAATCAAAGGCACAAGAGACTATGTATGTTCTAAACTACATTACCACCCTGAGCTATGCTCCTGTAGAAAATAAGTGTTTTCTTAACATAAAATGACTAAAATGATTGAATTGGAAGGATGAATACGAGAATTGTGAGATTTATTTCCCTTCCTTAAATACATAATGACACCTTGTCAACTTTCATTCACTCAAGTAGAGGTAAATATTGATCAATTCATCAATTAAAATTTTCCCATCATTAACGTTGTTTTTAATACAGTCTTGTCAACAAGATTGCAAGCAAGGTAGCCATGGAACACCAAGCATATAACCAATCAATCTAGGGTTAAATGAGTACTAGGAAAAGAGTTTCATACTAAAATTTGATTTATAGGCATTATATAATGGTTTTGAAGTCTTATGCCTACCCATTAGAAAACCCATCTTTTAATTAATATTCTCGTCATCTTTAAACAAAAAGTATGAGCCACAAATGGGCACTCAAATATGCATTGTGGCCAATCAATTTATATGTAGTGGGCATGATTAATGTGATTCCATGCTCAAGTTCTTCCCATCTATTTCCTAGTGCTCTGTGTTGACTATGGACAACTCTCTTGCCTACAACACATAATAACATAGTGAGCCAATAAAAATGAACTTGTAAATTACAATGTACAACCAAAAAGGATTGTGTAAAGCATGGAAGAGCATGTTTAAGTCTAAGCACCATTAAACTAAGATTTATAGGCAAGATATTGGTATCCATGCTCACCTGGGAAGGAAAACCTTGCACAAACCATCCCAAAGGGTAAAATGCATCTCATGTCTAGTTAGTGTGTTGTTATAGTTCTTGTACTGATATTTTTTCCCTTTAAATCCACTTTTTGCTTTACTTGAGGGTTGATGGGGCTTCCCCAAGGAAAAACACACTACTTACCTTGTTGATGCATTGTTGCAACTACTCAGGTGTCACTTCTTAGCCTTTATAGAAATTTTTAGCTTGTTGTGAGGTCTAATGAAGCTCCCAAGGGAAAAACACATGACTCACCTTGTTGCTACATTTTTACAACTCCCTCAATGTTGCGTTTTTTTTTCTTGAATGCAATTTTAGCTTGTTGTGGGGTCTGATGAAGCTTCTAAGAACAAAACAAATCTCTTTCCTTCTTGATTTACTGTTGCACCTGTCTCAAAGTTGTATTTTTTCCATTAGTGCCTTTTTTTGTATGAATGGGTCCCAATGAAGCCTCTTGTTGATGCTTGAATCTGTCAGGACTGAAACGACAACCTCAGGAGGATACAAATCCTCCTGCATTTTTATAGAGGTGGTACTCCTCTCTGCTTTATGATAATATTTGAATTCTATATTTCCAAAATGATATAGGACTTTGAGAAAGTCCACCGTGGTTGTTACTGGACAAATCAGTAAGTGCTGACACAAACTAATCTCCCTAATGTCAACAAGAAATTAGAACAAAACATAGCATAATACAAGCTTCTCCTTAGATTTCATTGCAATGTAAACTAGTTCAATGAGAGATAAATGACATACTGTATAAACGTCATTTGATCCTCGCTAGTGTCATCCTTTCTCCATCCTTAGATTTTTGGTATGTTGAATCTATTAAGAAGCACAAACCAACCAAGAGAGAGAACAACGATATATATATTCCAATGAAACCTATGCATAAGATCAAGGAGTTATGCAATAAAAATGGAGACACTTTTATAGGGAAGAAATGTATTACTGCATTATATTGATGAAAGTGGAGAATAAAAGTTATGCCTTGATGTTGCAAGGTCCCTTCCAATGGCCCTTTGCTTCAACACACACACTTTTTCTCCAATGCTTTTGATGAAGAGTATTCACAACCTGACTTGGAAAGCTAAAGAAAAGCTATCACAAGTACAATCTTCAACATAATTCTTCATGCATAAGCTAGCCTAACTTTTCCCATGAGAGATCCCTCTTTCTATAGAGTGAAGAGGGATGGATGAAGAGATTAGGATGATCCCACTAAATCAGAGAAATGAGTGATATCATTTTCCGATCGGAGGCCACCTCATCCTTCTGAAGATTCCATTCTAGAACCTTCGAGAATTTCACCTTTTTCCTTTCTTTGAGCATCATCGTACCCTAAACACGAGCAGCCTGCAAAGACGCCACATTCCACTGTGGTGCAGCATGTGATGATCAAGGATCGTCACACTCTTAACATTTGGCATGGTGTGACGATCTTCTTTGGTAGGGTTTTCAATAAAGGAAAGATGATTCTATTTCCCAAGGAGAAAGTATTATTTCTTCAATAGCTTCAGGGGACAGAGAAGTAAGCAATACACATATCATCGATGATCACAGGGGTGACCAAAATAATGTGTAACAGAATGCCCCCCAAAGTATGAAGTTGGAACATGTGACAACTGAAATACTTTTTAGAATGTGTGTGTCGAGAACAAGGAGCGCATCGGTCAAAAAACTGTCAACAAACAAGCAACTACATAATAATATACCATTTACTGAGGTAGGCATTCTCATACTCATAATACAAGTGACTCTAAGAATAAGTGTCAAGTGAGTCATGGACACCAATCATACACTGTGGATTCATGTCATTATGATTCAACATAGCCATGAGAAGTACGTGATGGATTTATGTATTAGTACAGACTTATATATACTCCATCGCAATCTAGATCTATGTGACAGTATCCAGGGTCTTCATTTCCATTGTCCCTAAGTACGAATCTATCCATGTGATTACAGGTATCAAATTCCAACATGGTAGAAACCACTTCATTACTGGTCATTAATGGATATTGTTAACAAGTGCGAGGGAAGTCACCATTGACACCAATGACCCCCAAGGTACTCTATTACAATCCAACGAATGTGAATTAATGAGTTGAAGTCGAACACTCGATGGAATTTTCCAATCAGGGGCCAATGATGTGAACCCACTGTTGAAAATGAGGAAACCTGTCATTGAGGCATGTAGGATCCAAGGTACCAAATAATTTCTAATTCTAATTACTAGATAATGAGTTGAAGTCGAGAAGAAAAGACTCGTCACAGGAGGGCCTTAATGTATCCCCCATCAATGACATGCAACATGTAACAGATTTGAAGTAGATCAGAGTATAAAGTGATTCAGAACTGACTCATGGAAGGCCTACATGGTAAAAGTTTGAGGACTGTAGATGGTCGACTCGATAGAAGGCTTTTTTAGGTTGAACTTCTCTTGAACATATGAACGACATGACAATTGTCTTGGTAGCATTGACTCAAAGAGGACCCAAATTACAAACTTGTGGATGATCAAACGAGAGACAAATGGATTTCCCAACCCAGATACAATAATGAAGAGGGGTTTCATGTTCAAGATCGACTTATTGCCACTAACACCGATACAGATATACATTTATTTCCCAATTTCCCCCCACAATTGTTGGCGAGTACCTCTTTATTTTTACACAAACTTGAGGAGGATAACATATGCTTGGAATGTAAGCTCATCCTTCGGATGAGTCCCTCAGAGTATTTTTAACGAACCCTAGGAAAGAGTGGTTCAATCCCATATGGGCCTTTCGATGTTTGTTTTATGAGTCCAAACAAAGAAAACTCAGGGGTTTTTCATGTTTAGAGAATCTGAAAAAGACTTAAAGAAAACTCCAAAATGTCCTTTTTCGTAAATTAGTCTGATGAGACCGAAAAATAGATAATCTACAACTCATCGGGCGTTTTCTTCAAATACTTTTATGAGCATGAAAAGAACAAGATCGCTTGGCTATATTTTCATGTCTAGGGAGTTTGAAAAGAGCTTAGAGAGGACTCCAGGGGGGTTTCTTTTTCGTATTACCTTTACGAGTCTGAAAAAGTGATAAAATTTTACTCGATTACATTCTCATAGTTTTACAAGTGTGAGAAAGAACAAAGACCATGCTCGACATTTTTTACTGAAAAAACTTAAAAGCATATATACATCAAATGAGTTTGCAAAAAAAAAGCAAAAAATGACCAAAAAGGGTTGATCCATATCAAAAGTCCAGTCGCCAGACCTGTATCCTGCAATATTGACACTTTGAAAAGTTCATTAGTTTTTTACATAGGTGAAAAATATTAAAAAATAATTTAATTTTAGGTTAAAAAATGGTAAAATAGGTTAAATAGGTCAAAACAAATTCATTTTACTATTCCACTTGTATTTTCACCAAAACTAGTGCAAAAACACTTGTTTACCTCTGATCTTCAAGTGAATATTCCAGCATGATCCGTGGACGATTTCTTCCTCCTCTCTCTCTTTATATAGAAAAAAATTTCAGTTTTTATTGTTAATTTTTGAGTTTGTGGGCGAATTTCCAAGGGAGAGAGCGCCTTGATATTGTCGCAGGCTCTCCATATCAGGAACTATGATGATCTAGGATCATCGTAGGGGTTTCACTGCTAGGGTGTGACGTTGCCACACTGTGGTAAACTCGGCCCCTGCGATGACCACAACTCAAAAAATAAAAAGAGAGAAAGAACTAGGGAAGCTCCCAATTTTGGATTTTTGATGAACTAATTCATCTTTAATTGTTGTTTGGCAGACTTTCCATAGTTCATCATGATCGAATGGCGGGAAAGAGAGCATGAAGAGGAATATTACATTGCAGGTAATCATCCCAACACCATCATGACACTCTGGGAGTATGGATTTCTTAAGTTCTTCAAAGTGCAGGGCATGAGGGCCCAATTAATTCTATTGGAGAACTTAGTCTGAATGTGGGACATGAACAAACAAGTCTTTCATGTCAAGGTACATACACTCACTCTAGAGATTGATGATATCCATTTCTTGATTGGATTATCTCTTCATGGATCTCGAGTGTCAGTATGGGGAAGCAGAGGAGGAGGTGAATCAATGGATTACTATGTAGCACACCACTGCTCAACTAGTACAGAGAAACATAGTGGTAAGGTTGTCATAAAGGATGTTCAGGACTTATCTTTGAGGACCATTATTTATACCATTACCCGTGTGGTAGGGAGTGTAGCTCCACACATGGCCTTGCAGAGCCATTTTCAGTATTCTATTGAGTGCATGGAGCCCCAAGTTTTCAACTGGTGTGAGGGACTCCTTAAAAATATGAAGAAACAATTAACAAAGTGCATGACCGGTCAACTGAAACAATTCGGATATGGATCGATTTTGGTGTCATTTTTCCTAGAAAGGGTCCCAGTTTTGTGCCTTTAGCATATGGATTGGGGAGTTCCCTCTCCACGGTATCCTTGGATGAAGAGATGGGTTGACTTGATGGCACGTCATGGTGGCGTCTCAACCGTTACCTATGGTCCTATCTTCTTTGAGTGGCTGAGAGGTCAGCTTGTTATCATTTGGGATTATTCTTACGTAGGGACCGAATTTCGTGATATCTTTACTTGGCACTACCTGAGGGTTAACAATGGGGAGATATAGGTAAAAAGGACTTTTTTCATTATATGTTGTTTTTGGAATTTTAATTATGAAATTTTTATGTTATGTATCCAAGACTAATCAAGAGCTCTCAAAATGTAGATGTGGCACCTTTCAGGCCTCCAGGTTCATCTCCAATCCAGAGACATAGAGAGATAGGCGCAATGGCAGGTCGAGGAGTAGCAGTTGAAGATCTCGAGGAGATCAAAAACAACCTCGAGGGATTAACCATGGACATCCCTGACTTTACTGTGGATGAGTTACCTCGACGTTACCAACGCCATATTGTTGGTGTTTCAGCATCTATTGGTCGACTGCTCCATCGTGTAGCATGGGCAGTGGTTTGTTATCATGAGAATCATCCATGATACATATGTATATGAACCCATGTGCTTCAACAATTTGGTCTCACGACACACTTTTTTGTAACTTTTGACGTTATAATACAAAACTTCTATCGGCTTACTTGTCTTTATGTGTGTGTGTTTGATTTATAAATGGCGCAGATGTCTATCTAAAACATAATTGGCTAATGCATATGTTAATGTGTTTAGATATCTAGGAATGTGTTGATATTCAATGTAATCAAAATTTCTTTCCAAGAGGCGAATTCTCAAGTATACCCGTAATAGTGTAGGACTTTAGATGGAATAAACATTGCTTAATTGCAGCACCACGAGTTGAGAATAAAGACTTACAATTAGATGACAGATTCCAAATGAAATGGCGTTATTTAATAACTCAATGACTGCACTATATTCTGCAATGTTATTAGTTGCACGACCAAGGAAAATACCATGTAGATTGATCAACTCGTCCGTAGGTGCATAGATTTCCCATGCAACAGACGCTAGATTTTGAGTATTGCGACTAGCGCCATCAACAAAGACAATATAGGGTAGCAAGAACATCGGCATCTGGAAACCAAGCACAAGGCAAGATAAGCAGTTTGAGTGGCAGAAAAAGAAATGACAAAAATCACACTAGAGTATGATACATTAAAGTACAAAGCACTCATGCAAAAACACTTTAAGCATAGTACTTCTTTAGTTAAATCCCATTTCTGGATTCACCGAAAGGAATTCCATTGTAATCAACCAGCTCATAATCCCCTTTCTCTAACACTCGTTTAACGATATAAGGGCCACGCCACATGGGCTCGAATTTACCTGCCCCCAACAAATCACGATCTTGGTCATACAGAAGAACCAAATCGCCTTCAGAGAAAACACGAGGTTTAACATGGTTGTCGTATTGAGCCTTGACACATTTCTTCTAGGTTTCTATTACTAATGCAGCATTACGATGAGTCTCATATAATTGCATTAAATACAAGAGATGTTCTTCTTCAGCTATGGTGTTGGGGAGAAGTTTGACGACTAGCTTCAGAGACGAAATTTCACATTCAATCGACAAAATGAACTCGATACCATACACTAATTGGAAAGGTGTGAACCTCGTAGTGAATTTAACTAATGTCCGATAGGCCCATAATGTTGAAAAAAACATTGTGTTCCAACTTGACTCATGAATCCCTACCATCCGTCGAAGAATAGTAGTTAAAACTTTGTTGATTGCTTCAACTTGGCCATTATCATGTGGATGATAAGGGGTTGAGTTTGTATGCCGTAAACCCAACTTATCGGTAAGCTCAGACATCATAAAATTGCGAAAATGTGTGCCATGATCAGTGACAATGGCTTGAGGGACATCGAACCTAGTGATGATATGATTGAATATGAATAGTGTAGTAGTTTTCCTGGTGTTATCAAATGTAGGCATCGCCTCCACCCACTTAGTGAAATAATCCACAGCTACAATGATGTATCCATGCCCCCCGACTGAGTGAGGGTTACATGTCATGAATTCAATGTCCCATTTATCAAATGGACCAACCGAAACTACAGGATAGAGAAGAGTAGGATCAGATCAAATATAATTATTATAGGTTTGAAAAGCATCGAATTTCTAAACCGCGAGAAGAAAATCCTTGAAAAGAGAAGGCCAAAAGTAACCATCTCATAGGATCTTTTGGGAAGTGGCATACCCGGACATATGACCACCACATGCTCCTGAATGACAGTCATTTAGTTCTTTCTCAGCTTCATCATATGTCAGACGTCGTCGAAATACGGAATCAATACCACGACGGTAAAGGGTATCACCAAGACTAATATATTGACAGGCTTGATACCTAATACGACGACGATCTGCATGAGATATATCAGGCTAGAAATTTTGGGTTTGGAGATAAATGATAATGTCTCCATACCATATATCGTATGAATTGATCAGAAAGAGAGATTCATCAGGGAAAGAATATCCTACCACATGTTCTGTATCAGCGGAGGGAAGGTCACATATCAACTCAGCAAAGAACAAATATTTCTTTGACTTGGCTTTCTCAAACTCCAAATCAAACTCCTAGAGAATCACAACCCATTTGGAGTATTTTCCCCCTAGAAATTGTCGTGTAAGAATATGTTTCATAGGTTTGAAATCGGAAATAATCGTGGTTTTGCCCAATAAGATATAGTGACGAAAACGTTGGACAACTTGAACATCTTCCAAGGCCAATTTCTCCACATGCATGTATTTGATTTCGGTGGTCGTAAGACTCCAACTTAAATAGTAAATGACATGTTCATCGTGTGAATCATCCTCTTGGACCAAAACCATGGTGATGGTATGATCTGAAGCAGCCAAATATAATAAATAGTCTCAACTATAATCGGGGGGTAATAATAGTGGTGTGTGGGTTAATGCAATTTTCAAAGCATCAAAGGCTTTGTTGGTGGTGTCGTCCCACACAAAATCATGACCCTTCTTAAGAAGTCAAGTGAAACCTTTCATTAGTTCAGCATAATTGGGAATGAATCATTGTATAAAGTTTGTCTTCCCTTGCAAGCTTTGGATTTGGCGTAAGTTAGAAGGATGAGGCAAATTGATAATAGCTTCAACCTTCAACGGATCCACCCTGATCCCATGCGTGGAAACAATAAATCCTATAAGTCTTCCATACTCCACACAAAAAACACATTTATGTGGATTCAATTGTATGCGGTAACATCGACATCGGAGGAAAATGGCTCATAAGTGTGTTGGGTGATCTTGACGACGCATGGAATGCGTCGGTAAATCATCAAGGTAAGGTTGTACAATATGATTAATATCATGAAAGTCATAAGACATAGCTCGTTGAAAAGTCACACCAACATTCTTATGTTGATCTGCGGGTAAAATATTGATTTGATTATATTGATACGGGCAAATAAAAGCAGTCTTATGTTGATCTACAGGTAAAATATTGATTTCATTATAGCCGGAAAATCCATCCATCAGAGAGAAGATTTCACTTTCGGCACAATCATCAATGATTTGGTCGACGAAAGGGGTTGGATAATTATCTTTAGGACAAGCCTTGTTAATACCCCTATAATCAACACAAACATGGATTGTTCCTTGTTTCTTCATGACCGAAACAAGATTGGACACCCAATCAGTCAATGCTACAGGGTAGACAAAACCATCTTTAAGAAGTTTTTCAACTTCGAGTTTGATTACAACGTATTTTCGCAGATGAACTGGGCGAAGTCGTTGTCAAACAAGTTTAGAGTCAGAGTATGTCTTAATTTCTTGTACAATGATATCTGGATCAATTCCAGACATCTCTTCATAACTCCATGCAAATACATCACAGAATTCTTGGAAAAGGGCCTTGTAAGTTTGGATCTCATCGAGAGAACATGGGGCACCTATGTGAACATTTTCCACGATTCCAGGCTTAACTGAAATATCTAGAGGGATGGTGGGTGAAATATTTCCCAAGTTCCCTTCATACAAAACATCACGTGTTGGTTCAGAAACTGGGGGGAAATTAATATCGGTGGACGGATTCGAAATCCGTCGGTAACTCTCGATAGTTTCAGGTTCAAGGAAGAGAATTGAATGATGATGTCCATCATCCCATGGCGTGTCTTCCACAGACATAACTGCCATGATCATTTCATCAGTTGGAAATATCGTGTGAAATGGACCAAGAGACGTATCAAAGGGAGAGTGCAAAGAAGGATATGTCGATTGAATATCCTGATAAGTCAATTCAACTGAACTTAGTGTCATTTGGTCGCCATAACAAAGACATTCTTCCAAGATAGGTACTATCCAAGGGACATATGACTCATGGATTTTGCCAACACTAGTCGAAATCATGTTAATTGAAGCGACAAGAGGAGAAGGAATATCTGGTGGTGGAATTGGGAAAGTACCCATTAATGATGAATCTTTTAAAAAACCCACACTGACATTCTCATACCCAAGAGGTGTCTTTTCTATGAATGGAACGTTATTAGTGCGTGAATCAGAACTAAAAAAGGTGATTTGATCTACCGTAACAAATTTACCTTGGTGAGGGAAATGTATCACACAGAAAATAGTAAAAACAACCACTTGCATAGCATCGATCCAACTACGGCCAAGTAAGAGATTATAATCGAAAGGTGCATCAAACACTTCAACCTCAATAGTAACCGCTTTTCCTTCTAACGCAATGGATAACGCAGCAAGAACACCATAAGGTTTAAACCTCGTACCATTAAAATATTTTAACATGTTGTATGACTCGGTAAGGGCATGAGAGCCAATGGATTTCCAATAGGTGACAGACATGACACAAGTCAAATCCCCTTCATCAACAATTGTTCGACAAATATTCTTGGTTTCCACAATTACTTGTATTTGAAAAGCTAATTGATGAGGGAGTCTTGGAATATGATCTCCCAAGTCAAAGATTATTAAATTTGTATCTATAGGATTTATTCCTCCAATAGCCTTTAACAATGCCTTATGTTGAGTAGGACAACTTTGAAGGACTTCAAGAGCCGACATTGCAGAAGGTGCATGTGCAAGATCTTCTACAATACTATAGTTTTGACCGGCATGTGCATGTGGGTTAAATGATGACTTACGAACAACGCCCTTAGGAGGCGGACGAATGACTTTATTAGGACTAGGTCATTCGAGATGAAGAGGACCATTGGGAGGTAGAGCTAATGGAGGCGATCGAGCCAACGTAGGAGGTGGATCATCAACTTTCTCTTTAGAAGGAGAATATTCTTTGGTTCAAGTAGCGACTGCAACTTCGTTTTTCTTGGAGTCACTAGTACACATAAGTACATAAGAGTTGGTAGAGGGAGAGGTTTGGTCATGAATAACCAGTTGGGCCTACTATTGAGAAGGAAAAGGTTGTGACAAAACGACAGGCATAAGGGGAGTCTCGTTTCCTTGGAGGAACTTAGTAAATTATGCACGTCTCGGACAATCTTTCGTATAATGGTCCTTGCCACAAATAAGGCAAGGATAACGAGGTTTTCTCTTATCTTTATCATCAGTAGGTTGAGTTTTGGTTTATCTAATTGTTGATTAATAATTTTATCCTCTTAATTCTTACCCTTCCCTTTCTTTTTATTTTGAGATTTACCAGTAGTCGTAGATTGGACCTTATTCACCTCAAATGTTTTACCGGGAGAGGGAGCAGGAAGAGTAGCATTTTGTACACTAGTAGTAGTAGGTTTGGGATTGGAATGATTGACTGATTTGGACTAAGTATCAACATGAAAAGTTCCAATCACACCATCAACAACATGAGATGATACTGGAATCGTTGGGGTTGGATTGGTAGACGGGTGAGGAGCATCAAGGATCAAATAATATAATGTGCATGTTTGAGAATAAACGAGATCCAAGTATTGAGCACGACTGATCACATTTTCTTCAATGACGACACCCCCCATGGATTAATCACGAGATATAGGACCAATGAGTGATTTAGTAAACCACTCAACCAATAATTGATCAGGAAGGGGAACTTTTATTAATCGTCGTCTCTTCCTCCACTCATGAATATGATCTGAGATGTGAGTAGAAGAGGATTGTTTAAATGAACTTAAAACTTTCATTCTTGTCTCATATCGTATCGGTAATTCATAATGTGTCAAGAAATCCATGGTTAAGGTGTTGAAATCATTGAAGAATCCTTTTGGCAATTCTATGTACCATTTGGCAGTCAAACCCGTAAGAGTGCGTTGGAAAAGACGTAATCAGATGGAGTCATCCATCAAGGAGTTGGATGAACACCAAAGATGAAATGTCATGACATGATTTTTTGGTTCTTCTCCCGATTGACCATCAAACTTGGGAATGTTTGATGGTAATTTGGCAGGTATAACCGGCCAATAAGGAGAATGCAATATAGGATCATTCAAAATCCTAGATAAATCCGGTAAATCCAAAGTAGCTAGAAATGGAAATTGTCTGTTTACCTGAGGAAACTGGTAATTTTGGGGGGGCAATCTCGTAGGTATACCAGTAGGACCATAAGCAGTTTGTAAATAGTTAGAGGGTCTAGTCAAATTTGGTTGAGGAGGATTTTGATTCAAGTAGCCAACATTTGTTGGTTGATTTGGCATGTCATCTTTGAAAGGAGCATTAGATTGGAAAGCTTGACCCCAGGTAGGATTTACAGTGCCTGGATAAGGCTGCCCGGGATGAGAGGGTACAAAAGAATTTGATTGAGGATTTCCCCCCCAGGCAGTTGTTGATTTCCTTTGAAAGGAAAATTCCAAGTTTGGGTTTGTAATCTAGGCGTATACTTCCCGTAAACTGGGTTGTGTCCCCGAACTTGGGGTTATCTCCCAACTTGAGGTTGACCTCCAACAGGAAATTCAAAACCAGAAGTAACATAATGACTTGTGCCTCCAAGTAAATTGGAGCTACTTGGGCCAGGATGATTAAATCCTCTAGGTGGTGGAAGAATGTTATGCCCTTCAGATAGAACCTAGGTAGGAGTGGGAACAAAACCGCTAGCATCATTATACCTGGGTGGAACAAAAATACTAGGTCCTCCAGATGGACCCTGGGTAGGATTAGTAATAGAAATACTAAGAGCGTCATACCCATTTGGAAGTGATGGATTTTATCTATGCATAAGTGGCATTCCAATAGGAGCTTGATTTGTTACCAAACTTCCAGCAGAAAAAGGTGTAACTTGTGGGACTGTGGTAGAGCTAGTGAGCTGGAGAGGAAGAATTGTATGTGTACCAACCAACAATGGGTCTGAAGCCATAACAAAATTACTTGTCATGCTAGTAAAATGATTTAGAGGTATTGTATAAGAAGTATAAGTAACAGGTATGTGTGATGACGTAGGTTGGTTTGGACTCATACCTAGTTTATCAAAAATATCGTGTCCCGAGGTAATCCTCCAAAAAGAATGGACTAGGACTGAACTGGGATTAAAAATTCCATAAGTTTGAACTAGAGTTCTAAATGATTCACTGTGAAATGGTGGATCATCGACACCTAACTCTACGAAAGGTCTCGAAGGCATTCTAGTATAGTCTTCAACAACAACGTCTCCCGAAGAGTTTATTCGGAGCAAAATCGGATCTTGTATAACATTCAATAATGGATTTACAGGGAGTGATGATTCAACCAATGGATTAGAACTCTTGATCTCATAGGATACGTCGTTATTGACTACTCCTTCAAGAGAAGGACCCTTTGGTGAATTAGGAAGCAAGAGGGTGTATTCTTTCGGTTCTTCCGAAGGAAATCCTTGCATCCTACATGAACGGTGAGGGCCAATGTTGGCCACACCCAATAAAGAATAAAAAATATCTATAGCCAACTAGAGAAAACAAAAGACACTTCACTAATAAAATCTATATATCAAGCATACAAACAAACCTTCTTATTTCGCGAGATCAAGACAAGAAGGGGTTGTGATAAAGAGGGTGGAAAAGTTATGTTGACTGAATGATTAATAGACTCATGCCCTGGTGCAAGCTCCCACACATAATTGTGGGTATACACTCCAAGGATCCTGAGTGAGTTTGCCCAACATCAATTCCAGGCACCATGAAGACTTGCCCCTCCACAGTCACCTCATGTGAAGACCCTAAAGAGATAGACTACCAAGGTTACCAATTACAACAATGATGCATGGGGAAGCAGTCGACAGTCCGATATACGTGCAAGGGCAGGGTATATAAGCCCAAAATATCCTCGAGAAGGTCTGCACAGAATTTTCTTCTCAAGTGACCCCCAATAATACGTGCATTCACTACACTAGGACCAACAAAGAAGGGTGAGTAACTCTGATGGCCTTAATGTGACCTCGTGATTGACCCTTGTGTTAGAAGGGATTCCGAGGACAAAATGTAGCAAGTGGATTTAACTCTCCCTATCACAAGATATTATTGTGTGTTTTGATGCTTTGGAGAGTATTCCTCACAACCTATTCCAAAGCGTTATCCCTAGCTAATGTTGGTGTATAAGAGTTCTAGAAAATAAAAGTTACTAGATAAATTTTAAAATTACACTTAATTTTAATGGTTGTTGAGTAACTCACAAAGGAAGCAGAGATGAAACTGATGAAGCGCTTAACCTTGACTCAACAATATGAAAAGAGAGATGAGATGCAATCTTTTTGTTCAATGAACTCTAATTACATAAGAGAGAAGGTTTTCTTTATCCAGAATACAACAAGTTGCAAAATACAATTCCTTCAAATCTTTGAACAATCTTGATGCCAAACAATCAAAGCTATCAAATTTTCCAATTTTATCTTTTTAAACAAAAGCTTGAATGCAAAAAGTTTCTTATAAACACTACGAATAGAAAGATAATTTTAAATTCTTTTTCTCTTCAAATAAAAACAGAGATCTTAATCAAGGAAAAAGAAAAATTTGTTCAAGAAAATGAATGCACTCACAACACACTTCCCCAAACTTAACTCATAATGCAACCAAAAATGTAAAAGCAAGAAAACTCATTTGTCTAATGAAATCAAAAATCATTTTCTAATCAACAACAATCCAAAACTCACAAAAAATCATTAACAACTTATCTGACAATCACTCAAGAATGAAACCCAAAGATTATACCCTTGCAGCAATAAGTGAAAGATAGAACTTTGAAGTTTATGAAAAAGACTCGCAACACTTGAGAAATGATAAAAAACAATTAAAAATTGCAAACCAAGCTATGAATAATCATTCAACAGGACCAAAAATTCACTCCAAGAAATGATCAAAAATCTGGGCAAAGAGAAAAATTGATTGTCCCTCAAAAACAATTCTTCAGGAATCATCGCAGGCAGCAGAAGGACACAGTGCGATGATCAAGGATTGTCGCAAGTAGTACAAATACACAGTGTGATGTCGTCACATTGGTTTTCATAGCAGGGTGCAACGATGACTGAAAATGAAGAAAAAATGAACAGAGGACAAGATTTTTCAATGAACTTTCAAGACTTGAGAGTCAACATGGATCACCCAATGACTTGGAGAATGAAAAAACAACCAAAAGAAGGCAAGCCAAAAGCAAAAAGGAAGAAAAGACCATAAGAGGACGATCCCCAGTATGGTCGCCAATTTTGTTACTGGATGAATCGGTAAGTGCTGACACAAACTAATCTCCCTAACTTCAACAAGAAATTAGAACAAAACATAACAGAATACAAGATTCTCCTTAGATGTCATTGCAATGTAAATTAGTTCAATGAGGGATAAATGACATACCGTTTAAACGTTGTTTAATCCTCGCTAGTTTTGTCCTTGCTCCATCCTTATATTTGTGGGATGTTGAACCTGTTAAAAAGAACAAACCAACCAAGAGAGAGAACAACGATATATATATTCCCATGAAACCTATGCATAAGATCAAGGAGTTATGCAATAAAAATGGAGACACTTTTATAGGGAAGAAATGTATTACTGCATTATATTGATGAAAGTGGTCAATACAACTTATGCCCTGATGTTGCAAGGTCCCTTCCAATGGCCCTTTTCCTCAACACACACACCTTTTCTCCAATGTTTTTGATGAAGAGTATTCACAACCTGACTTTGAAAGCTAAAGAAAATCTATCACAAGTACAATATTCAGCAGAATTCTTCATGCATAAGCCAGCCTAACTTTTCCCATGAGAGATCCCTCTTTATATAGAGTGAAGAGGGATGGATGAAGAGATTAGGATGATCCCACTAAATTAGATAAGCGAGTGAGATCCAAACCGATCGGAGGCCACCTCATCCTTCCGAAGATTCCATTCTAGAACCTTCGAGAATTTCACCTTTTTCCTTTGTTTGAGCATCCTCGCACCCTAAAAACAAGCATCCTGTGACGGCGTTGCATTCCACTATGGTGCAACATGCGACGATCAGGGATCGTCACACTCTTAAGATTCGGCAAGGTGCAACGATCTTCTTTTGTAGGGTTTTTAATAAAGGAAAGATGATTCTATATTCTAGGGAGAAAGTCTTATTTCTTTAATAGCTTCAGGGAACAAAGAAGTAAGCAATACACATATCATCAATGATCATGGGGGTGACCAAAATAATGTGTAACAGTGGTATTCAAAGAAATACAAAAGTTACAAAAAATAAAATGTTTTATTTTAATGAGAATTCCTGAGAGATGACCAGGAACCTCATACATCACACATTTGAAAACATAAGTAAAATTTCCTCACATCCATCATAGTTAAACAAAAGATTTATGATCACACATAAAAAATAAAAGAAAATGGTATGTATGCATAAGAGAAATTTAATAGAGTAGACACATGTGCATCTCAAATGAAGAAAATGACAGATCAATCTCAAATATTTGATACTCAAAACTCAAAGTTGTAAAACACCTTCAAAACCGATCCCGAATTAGTTCTCTTGGGATTTCTGAAAAAATATTAAAGTCTATTACAAAGTTTTTAAATTAAAATGCATTTGTCCTGAGGACTGGGATTGGGGCTCCCGCAAACCATAAAAGTAAATATAAACAAGAAGAGAGTTGTGGAGAGAAGATGATGGGCGAAGGCAGAGTAGTAAGACCTAGAAAGAAGACAGGAAGAAGTTATCAAATTTTGGTTAAACCTTTCTAGTCAAAGAAGCGGAGTAATTGGATGAAAAGATGATAAAGAAAGCAAGATGTGATCAACATAAACTTACTATGATGGTATCTCTCTTCTTTACTTGCTTCTTGTTGTCCTTTTATTGTCCTCGTTGACAGTTATAGGAACCATCTCAACTGTTGTTTCTTGGCTTTCTTTGGTTAATCTATCAATTGCCTTCTTAAACCAATATTCAATGTAACTTTTCATTGGCGCAGATTTTATTTCATGCATAATTTTAATATTAAACAATTCACCTTCTAAATATCTTAAGTCATGAGAAATGTTGTGGATTTCCTCCTCAATATCTTGACTTTTCATATAATAATCAACCAGGCAGTTATCTATTTCTTCTTTGCCATATTCAATAACGCCATTAAATTTCTCAGCCGATAATCCGTTTAATATCTCCACTTGTTCATCAAATTGTTGCCTTGTCATAAACATTGAATTTAGAATTAACTTAGGATCTTGCACCTCATCAGTGCTTCTTGCCAAATCTATCTCTATGAGCCTTCTGAATAATTCTTCCTTTTTTACTATGGCTTCATTGCATGCTTGGACAATGTTACTCAAATTCTTGATCTTTTCTTTCCAACAAGCATTCAGTTGTCTAATCCGACTTGGATAAGGAAGATATTCTTCTCTCCTTTTCAATTCTGTCATGTTTGAGACTTTTATCCCAAATGGTAGAATGACATTTATGTAAAATCCTTCTTCATTCTTTAAATCAGCTTGGGGATATTCATGAAACGCATGTTCCCTTGAACCGAAAGAAACAATATTTTTTTATACCTCCCATGCTTCTATTATCAATGACATTCTCTTTTTAATATTTTTCTCAACATAATTTCGAATTGTTGTGCACAAACTTGAAGATCCCTTTAACTTAATACCGGGTGTAGTTGGTTTAACCATTGTCAAAGGACTGGCCAGGATTAGAAGAGGCACTAAGGCAATCTCCAATTCTTTGATCTTCTCTTTTAATTTAGCATTCTCGGCCTCTAAACCATCAATAAAGTCATCAAGCGTGTCCCTGATTTCCATATGGATTTTGGAAATCTGGGACGGTCGCATATACTTTAAGTCGACCTCTGAGCGGGCCTTTCCCTTTTTATTTTTCTGGTCACTTCTTTCTACAATCAATTTTTTAGATTCTTTATCAAAAACAACACTTTGAAAAGTGAACGATTCTTCTTCACTAAAGTTCGCATTTCCAATGACTTCTAATAAAGAATCTTGTTGAGCCACATGTTCATGTTGTTCTATTACATGAAATATTTTTTCAATGTTTCCTTCTAGTTCCATATCCTCAAAGGAAAAGCTTTGGATGTCATTTTCTATAAGATTATCTTCCTCTTGCACTAAGTTTTTTCTTTTCTTTCTTACAAGCAACTTGTGTGAACTCTCAGTTTTTCCAGTGGAAGGATTCTTCTCTCCCCCTCCACTGGAACTACTATTGACAATATTTTTAATTGGGCGGGCCGTTGGAGCACTGCTCCTGGGTGTATTATTCTTGGGAGTAACAACTGGAGACTGAGAACTTCTTTCACTGAGACATTTTCCCCTTTGCTTGTAAAGGTCATTATTGCTAAGTAATGTTTCTAACTCGCAGTCATTATGTATAGGAATGCTTTGGTTGTTATCCTCTTCTTCTTTGTTCAAGACTGTTTGAATGAAGGAGTTACTGAACCCCACTGAAATCATATGCCCAACAAAGATTTTGTTCAGATCAAAACCTTTGATCTTTTCATCATAGTTTAAACTCACATTGTTAAAATGATTTGCAACTTCGTCAATTGTATTTATATTTCTGAACATGAACTCTTCGATCTTCCATGGCACGGGAATAAATTGTTTTTTCCTTTTTTCGTGGAAAAAATGTAACCAGAAGTTATATTGCCTTGCCACCTCTGTAATAAATAGTTTATCAGATACATAATAAGGGAGAAAAGAAGGATTCTCTTTTGAGCAAAATATCCTTATGATACTGTGATTCACCATTTTCTCTATTGTCCCCATTTTCTCTAAAAATCTAGTAGCTTGATTAGATATCCTTGGAGTGTTTTCACCCAACAAAATATTTTTGAAGACTGAAACAAAATCATTATAAACTTCATATAAAAATAGAGGGGTCTTATGCCTCCACATGCTTGATATCAAAAGTTAGCTAGATCAGTTTTGCAATTCACCCTTTTACTGATGGTTAAGTTTGGGAATTGGAAACAATGCACAATAGCAAATAGAAAATAGCAAATAAGAGGCCATAAAGAATTTTTTGTCCTTTTTATACTCTGATAACTGGGACGATATTTCGATAGAAATGAGTTTTCCCTAATAAAAAATGGCATGTTCTTGAACTATAAAATATATAATATATAAAATCATGCGAGAGATAGAAGCAGTGTTTTCCTGACATGTCACCCTGGTAAATAGCCACGTAATTTATCGATAGGGATTTTTTAAAGACTCAACCTCTATTCTTGTTATGTCTACTAGGAAAGATGTAGGATTGTCCAAATATTTTGGCAGGAGATCAAGCCCATTGTTATATTTCTTCAACAATTCTCTGCAATCCTTACCTTTGAAAGTAAGAGTCAGCGCTGGCAGCTTTAACATCCTGCGAAAAAATTGAGATGAAAGAGAAATTGGAGAATGATCCTGGAGATGTATGATTCTTTGATTTGGTATGTACTTGTCCACACACCATGAAACGATTTCCTTACAATAAAAAACCTCAGGAACACACCCAGCATGAGCGATTCCAGATGTCCAAATTACATCTTTATGTGCAGGAGGAGAGGAATAATACCAATATGTTCTCGACCACTGGAATTTTTGGTCTTCATGGCCAAAGATATTCAGAGTATCACCACAAAATTATTGTCTGACTGATGTTACCATAGGTTGATAGAACTATTTCTTCAGCTGGATAATAATCTCAAATAAATATTTCCAGAAAGAATGATATTTTAATCCCTTGGAAAATGAAGATTTAATGAGATTTAATAAATAATTCCTCGAGCCTTTCGCCATTAATGACGATATTTTCGGGGCATGCACACCAGTTGTTAGCATTAAACAATACTTAATGCGTATCAGGAAAAGAAACAAAAGGGCGGGGACAGACGAGAGAGGATTCGAATATAATATTTTCGTGGACCCGCCAACCCAAGAACCTAGGAACCCGTGGTTGGAGAGATGATCAAAAGTATACTAAGTGTAAGGAACAGTCAGTCGAACTCGCATGCAAGAAGAATGAAATACTTTTGAGCCTAGCACCCCCAACAAGGTCGATGGTCGAAATGTAGATCACGGAACTTGGGGTGCAAAGTGAAGGTCACGGAAAATGGAGAGTGAAATTTCGAACCCGCGAAACTGAAATATGACTAAGTGTTAAAACAAATTTATGAAATAAGTAAGTGGGTGGAAATGAAGGTCTGCCAACCCGTGAACCCGCGAACCCGCGAAACTGAAATATGACTAAGTATAGTAACCAGAAAGGGAGAAAAGAAGGAATAAAAGAAAAAGGGGATAAGGGGAGGTATAGAAGAGGGAAAATAAATGGAGTAAAGAAGTGGGGAAAATTGAATGTGGAAGGAAAGCATGGAAGCACAAAATGGTCTCAACACCTCCCTAAGGAAAAAACATTAGTTGATGTTTTTCCTCATGGCTACAACTCTCTCACCAATGCATTTTAATTTCTAATGTGTTTCTCAATTGTAGCAGAGTTTCTAGAAGTCAAACACATCATTGGGGAATCTAACACTATATCTCAAATTTCTTCAAGGTAAAACACTTAGTTTGGACGTTTGCAGAAGAAACATGCCCTTCTTGGAAGCTTGTAGAAGAAACACACTATTCTTGGATTATCTAGGAAGTAAATCATTTCTCAAGAAGTAATTTTCATTAAGTTTCTTTATCTAACGATCTCTAGGGTTCACTAATTTGACTTGAGTTTTCTTAGATAAAAACTCTTGTTTAAGCTTCTATTGATCATTATAAATGATCTGTGAGCCCTTTGGATATCAAGCTATAAGTTGGATCATATGTGTGATTATTATATGTCTTTGTTCTC
The DNA here is from genome assembly GCA_010110895.2 of Picea sitchensis. NCBI lineage: Eukaryota > Viridiplantae > Streptophyta > Pinopsida > Pinales > Pinaceae > Picea > Picea sitchensis. The sequence goes on along the minus strand of SNQJ01S0000012.1, from coordinate 506,380 downwards.
TTTTGGAACATTCAACTACAATTGTACTTAGAATTATCAAAGGAAGAGTGAGAAACAATGTATTGAAGAGCTCAAGAAAATTCTAACATGATAAAAAAATTATGAATCGTAATCGGGTGTTTTTGTTGTTGTAGTAGTGATACAACACTTTGTATTGCTTTTATTTGCATTAAAAAAGGTACAAGGAGCCCCTTCGTTCACTTGTTACATTTACAAAGTTGAATTCTTTGTTCTGCAAACCATTATTACATTTATCTAGGAAAACAATAAATTTAGAAACAAATCCATTTCTACACCATTATACCACTCAAATCTCTTTATTTCTAACTCTCCCCCCCCCCCGACCCCCCTCCCTACTTGAAATTTTCCTTTATCAACTAAATGTTTTATATGTGGTGTATTCTTTGTATGTAGACTATATATCTTGATAGGACTTGTGGGAGGGTTCATTTTTGTGCTTTTTATACCAATGGTTTTGGCTCATTGTACTATAATTTGGATTAAGGTATTAGGGTTAATTGATGTTGTACAATACCTAAATATTGTATTGTGAATGATTTAGTTAATACAATTATAGAGAGAAAGGTGCATTTTTTTTGTTGGTTTTCCTAATTAAGGGCTTCTAGGGTAAACGTCTTGTGTATTGTGTGTGCATCATTGTTTTTATTATGTTTTAAGATTTTTTTAAGCATATCTTCTCTTGCACAAGTTTATCCAACTCTTCACTACATTTGTTGAACATGTTTCACAGTAACATGTATGTCAGTGCATTGATTAATCTTAAACATCGACTCATAGCAACTCATAAACATTAATTGATGTAATCTGATGATAGGCACATTTAAAAAAGTCACTAAATATCTTTAAAGTGGTGGGGCCAGTGAATGTTCCTATAATAAGTATTGATTAGACAATGCAACATTTTTTTTTATATGCCATTGTCGATCTATGCATTGGAAGCCCAAGCATACTTGTAAAGTTTCATGAACAAAATGCACTCATCATTATAAGCACACATTCATTGATCATCCTAAAAGAAATAAACAATAACGTCATAATCAAAATATCATAGTATAAACAAAGGTAGTTGGATAAGGTCCTTGTGATTGTGAGGGTCTCGAAATAGTTATATATGTCGATGCAAAAGCAATCAAAGAGGACTCAATCATAATCAAATGCAAACTAGTCATCCAACTAAACTCAAAGAAAAGATCCAATAACCATTTAGTCATAAGCATTCCATTCAATTTAAGCAATTGAGTTAATCATGCAAATTAATTAAAGGAATTGCATTCATTTGGGATTGTTGATTGTAGATTTTAACCTTTTACAATTAATTACTGCAAATGGATTCTTAAAAGATAGAAAAGATGAAATGGCGCGCACACACACACACATTACACATATATTTTTACCATGGAAACCCAAACCGGGAAAACCAACAACCTATTTAGAACCACATCTCTAATTCTTATTAATCATCAATCTTCATTGTTTACAATACTCTATATATATATATATATATATATATATATATATATATATATGATCTCGTGGCATCCAAAACCCCTAATCCATTGACTCGGATTATTCTATAACCCTAATTCCTTAACTACAATTAGAAAACCATTAGCAAAAACCATGTGCTGAAAACCGCCAAAAACATATGCAAAAAACTGTCAAATTTTTTTTTTTCGGGGGATTTTCCCCCCTTTGACCCCCCGCTCACCCGATGCAATGTAGCACATGGGGTTGATCGTGCAAAGAATATAACACATACCCAACAATAAGGCATCTCCCACTTTTTGTTTTCTTTGCATACAAGGGGTCACGGGATTACATAATCAACAATCCAGGGCAACAATGCCCATTGTTTATCTACACCAATAAAAACTATCGTGCTCACATACTTTTTCAATGAATCTGCAACATTCGTCAAAGTGTCCACCTTCATCAACAACACCTTCTTGTATCCAACCATGTCTCTCACAAATTGATAATGAACATCAATATTCTTTGCCTTTGAATGATAAGTTGGGTTCTTCCAAGAAGATTGCACTCTGACTGTCACAATCTATCCTTACAACTTTGTACCAACCCAATACCTGAACACAATCTCTGTAACCATATTGCTTCCTTGATTTCATGAGTGGCTGCCATGTATTCAACTTATGTAGTTGAGAGTGCCACTACAACTTTTCTTTTGTTCATCCAACCGATTGCTCCTCCAAACATGTTCAACACATACCCACTTGTAAATCTTTTGCAATCCAAATATCCAGCCCATTTCGCATAAACAAAACCATGTATGTCCAACGCTCTATCTAATATTGGTCTTTCTTGGTAGCACAATCCATAACTAGTAGTATTGTGAAAATACTTGAAAACCTTCATTATTGTTGTCCAATGCTCCTTCCTTGGTTTTGACATATACCTGCAAACTCCCACTACATGTGCAATGTTTGATCTAGTACAAACCATTACATACATCAAACTACCAATCGCACTAGCATACGAAACATGAGGCATATCCTCTTCCTCTTCTTGTGTCTTGGGACATTGATCTACATATAACTTTACACCCACAAGAATATGAAACTTGATTGTTTTACATTCTTGCATATTAAACCTCTGCAATATTGTCTCAATATATTTCCTCTTATTTAACCATATTTTCTTGTTTGCGTGATCTCTTTTTATTTACATGCCCAAAATGAAATTTGTAGCACTAATATCCTTCATGTCAAATTGAGAGGACAATTGAGTTTTCACATCTTGGATAATATCCTTGGTGTTTCCTATTAGCAACATATCACCCACATATAAGACCAAATAAATAAGATGATCACCAACTAATTTGAAATACACAAAGTGATTGGATTTGCTCCTTGTGAAGCCAATTCCCAACATATAAGTATCAAATTTTTTATACCATATCCTTGGTGATTGCTTTAACCCATACAAGGACTTTTTCAACCTGCATACTAGCTTTTTTTTTCCTTTCATAGAAAAACCTTATGGTTGCTTCATATAGATTTATTCATTCAAATCCCCATATAGGAATTTTGTCTTCACATTCATTTGTTCTACATCAAAATCAAAAGAAACAACAATAGAAAAAATAAATCAAATAGAAATTAGCTTGGCAACAGTAGAAAAATTTCACCAAAGTCAATTCCCTCTACCTGGGAATAACATTTTGCTACTATTCGAGCTTTCTATTTCTCCACTTTGCCTTCTACATTTAACTTCTTCTTAAACACCCATTTATTTCCAGTGGGATTTCTTTCAGTCGGAAACTCCACTAGATCCCAAGCCTCATTCTTGTCCAATGCTGCCATTTCTTCCACCATGGTCTTTTTCCAAATTTTTCCATCCTTTGAATCCACTACATCCCTAACAGTTCTAAGATCGTCATTCGTAATAAACAAAGCAAAATTTGAACGAAAATCAGGAGGAGTATACTTTTTCAATTTCCTTCTTTCCCAAACCTATCTCCTCAATATTGGAGTATGAGGTTCTTCTTCTTCTTATCCATGTTCTTCTCTAGAGTTTGATTCATTATCCTTCAATTCAAATTCTATTTTCTCAAGTTCTTCTTTCCTTGGTAGGACTTCTTGTTTGAAATAATCTTTGATGTCTCTAAATACCACATCTCGAGTATACACTACCTTTCTAGTTTATGAGTTCCAAAGCTTATAACCTTTCAGAGAATCTTTATATCCAATAAAGATACACTTTCCAATCTTTTTATCCATCTTACTTTTGTTTTCCTTTGGAACATGAACATAGGAATCATATCCAAATACCCTGAGATGTGTAATATAGGGTTTTATACCATTCCATACCTCTTGTGGAGTCTTTTCATCTAGCGCTAATGAAGGTGATTGATTGACCAGGTAGCATGCAGTACCCACTGCCTCTACCCAAAATTCTTGTCCTATCTTAGCACCATTGAGCATGCTCCTTGATTTTTCCATCAGCATCATATTCATCCTTTTTTCAACTCCATTATGCTAAGGAGTGTATGGAGTATTCTTCTGCCTTGCTATGTCGCACTTCTTACATAACTCCTCAAATTCATTTCTACATAATTCTCCACCATTATTTGTCCTCAACACCTTAACTCTCTTCTCTGTCTAATTCTCCATAAGAGCCTTAAAATTTTTAAATTTGTCAAAGACTTCGGATTTCTTCCTGAGGAATAAATCCATGTATTCCTCGATAAGTCATTTATAAATGAGACATAGTACATATATTTACCCAGTGATGGAACCAACATAGGTCCAAACACATCATTGTGCACCAACTATAAAATTCCCTCTGCTCTTGTAGCACCAGAGGAGAATCTTACATGACTGTACTTCCCATATAAACAATGTTCACAGAAATCAAAATCTAGAGAGCAAATGGTCATACCTTCAACCATACCTTTACCATGTAATACTCAAAGGCCCTTTTCTTTGATATGCCCCAGTCTTTGATGCCATAGCATAGTATTTTCTCCAGAGACTGTAAGAGTTTTTTCTTCTTTAGCTCCAATCTCAAGAACAACAAAACTTTTGCACCCATCACTAACAGTGCTTCCTAGCAGCTTATACAGAGTTCCAATCTGAACTCCCTTCAGCAACACCATTGCCCCTTGAACCATCTTGCAGGTTTCTTTCTCAAACATTGTTTTTACCCCTGTATCATCTATTTTTCTTACAAAAATCAAATTTCTAGTCAATCCTTGGATGTGCAGAACACCATGGACTGTTCTAATCCTTACATCCATGAGCTTCAACTTGACCTTTCCTAGTCCTATGATTTTGGATATTGAGTCATCAACTCCATCATACCTTTCATACTAAAAAACCCATTCCTTGTGATGAGTCATAAGAAAGGATGCACTTGTGTCGCCAACCATGCCTTGTGATCTGCATGTGTTCTTGAAGAAGCCAAGTACACTTATCCTCCTTCATCTGCAAAGGTTTTTTCTTATTTATAAGGGGAACCATCAGATCCCTTCCCTCTCTCAACACTTTTAGATCTACATTGTTTCTTGTAGTGCCCTTTTTTCCACATCTCCAACATACCTTTACAAATTTTCTGGGAGATTTAGATCTTCCCCTAGATTTAGATCTCCCACTTGAGGACTTAGATCTATTTCTTTCTTGGGAACATCCTCTTGCAAATAAAGCATATGTGCTCTAGCTTTCCATATTTTCCCACCTCATCTCCTCCGACAACAAAGATGAGACCACATCATTGAAACTTAAAGTAGTCGAATTACTGCATATGGCCACAACCAGACTATCCCACAATTTTGGTAAAGAGCACAGTAAATTGATACACTAATCTTCATCAGAAATCTTAATATTAACATATAATAACTGACTTACCACAGTATTGAAGGCCTCCAGATGCTTTATCACTGAGTCTCCATCTTTCATCCTCAAGCTGTACAACTTCTTCTACAAGAATGATTTGTTTATCAGGGACTTAGACTGATGCAAATTCACTAACTTATTCCATAAATCCTTGGTCATAGCTTCCCTTGACACATTCAATAATACTGAATCTGAGAGACACAATCAGATTGTGCTCTTTTCCTTCTAATCCAACTTCGTCCAAACTTATGTTGCCATTCTCGTAGGTGGAGTATTTGGATCCACAATGACCCATAGATCTTTGTCTATCAAAATATCTCCCATTTTGAGCTTCTACAGCTCAAAACTTTTCCCATTAAATTTTTCGATCCCCATTTTTGAACTACTCACCATTTCTTTTCAACACGTGAATCAATACCACAGAGCTCCCACTGTAACAAGGTTTATCATAGACATGAGCCAAACCCTTAGCCACAAAGGCGTCCCCCTCAAGCCAATAACTGCTCTGATACCAAATATATATTTTAACCTTGTACAATTAATTACTGCAAATGGATTCTTAAAAAACAAAAAAGATATAATGGCACACACACATTGCACATAGATTTTTACCCTAGAAATCCAAATCGAGATAACCAACAACCTATTAAGAGTCGCACCTCTAATTATTATTCATCATCAATCTTCATTGTGTACAACACAATATATATATGATCCTGCAGCATCCAAAACCCCTAATCCATTGACCCAGATCAGTCTACAACCATAATTCCTTAACTGAAATTAGAAAACCATCAGCAAAAACCATGTGTTGAAAACCGTTAAAAACGGATTCAAAAAAACCACCAATTTTTTTTTCCTGAAGAACCCACCCCCCTATAACCCCCCCATCATGCTCCTGGCATAACGTAGTGCATGGGGTTGGTCGTGCAAAGAATATAACAAATACCCAACATTGATTGCCTCAAAATCTTAAGTCATAAAGGATAGTAAGATACAATTGGAGAAACTAGGAAAGAAATGGAAGGTACCTAGGCCTAGGGCCTAGGGTCTTTAAAGGCATCAATACCTTCCAATGACAGGTTATCCGAGAGTATCACCTCTTTGTTGGTTTGAATTAAAGTAAGGGATGATGTTATCACATCAACATGGAGACTTGCAACCAAAACCAACTTCTAAATTGGCACTAAAGCTAATGACACTTCCTTTCAAATGAAAAATGAGGGTATCACTAATGATCCTTAAGAATAAATTATTTACTTCTTTTTTGACAATAATTTAATAGAAAATTACAATTTCATGAGCACATTCTCTCAATGGATATTTTCTTCATTTTATGAAACATAAATCAAATTTCGAGTCTCCTAATAATTTAATGCAATAAAGATAAGAACATTTTTCACAGCCAAGAGTAATTGTCTAGAAGGAGATTACCCAAAGATATAATGTTAATTCTTGGGAGAGGTGCAAGTGATGTTGAAATTTGACACCCATCTTTTCCCGTCAAACATAAAATTCATAGCAATGAAATACTTTCATTACCCTTCAATTTATGCTTATACAAATTTATAAGTCACACTTGCTCTTTGTTCTAATATTTCAAGATCTCCTTCATGTCCACTCAGTGTTTCACAAAAGAATTAAACATTGATAGTGAATATCAAAGATTGAAGCATTGAACTTTAAATAATGATAAACAAACAAAAGAGTCAACCAAATGGCAAGCAATAACATGCAACAAAGTGTATAAGAATTTAATTGACATCGAAAAAACCCCACATTGTACAATTGCACATTCTATAATTGAATGGTTATAAGGGGAAATTCCAAAAAAAAGCATGCATATAAGGGGGAAATGATGGGCAGTATGTTGCCCAACCCATAAAATTTATGGGTTGGACAATTTGCTCCATGCCACACTGACAACCTCCTCTTCAAAAATACTTGTAAAAACATTTAAATTGAACATAAAATTTCAATATTGGATACAAAGTTCAAATATCTCTCCATTTTAAAGTGGATTTATAACCATGTTAATATGGTGTTGGAGTTCATCGCATACCACAAATCAGTCAAAAGTAAATTTACTAAAAAATAAAGAATAATTGTACTGAGAAGAAAAAAAAATTATATATTGAGAGATTGGATCAATTCTTATCCACTTTAGGATATGCATACTATTCTTTTTGTACTCATTGAAATGAATGTCATTTAAAAGAGAATTGTTTTGGATATCTCAATGGAGGAATGCAAATTGTTGTCTCAAAGATTTCATGCAAAGCATGTTGAAAGTTGGTAGCAAATAATTTAAAATGTGTAAATGAAGGAGAGTGTGATTCTTTGAACAAATTTTAACATGTGTTGTAGTAGTAAGACTTGTAATTATTATGTATAGTTTGAGTGGGCATAATGGTTAAGAACATGGGTTTTTTCCTCGAAAGTCACATGTTCAATTCCAAATGGGAGTGGGGTATGTACATGTGAGCAAGTTATTGTTTGTGGATATTAATATGGGGTTGGCAAGATACTGTCATTCACAATCTCACTTAAGAAGGTTGCAATCTCACTTAAGAAGGTTGGAGAATGAAACAAAATATATTTCCCAAGCAAACTCCAATACCCAATTTTTTTTATGTGGAAAAAAAATTTACAATTATTATGAACATTATATAAATACAATTACAAGTCAAAAATGGTTCACAAATCATAAAAATGAAATCGACATTAACATTAGTATTGGAGTAATAGTAAATGATATGACGCCAACCCAAACTCTCATGCATTAAGTTAGAGGATAAAACAATTTATAACGTGGAAAATGCATTATAAACCTTATTTATGTCACCATTTTGTGCCTATAAAATATAATTTAACTTATGCAAAATAACCAAAACCAATGGATTCATAGTGGAGATTAGTGTAGCTTACACCCTATACTTCATGCTATTTACACTTAATAAACACTCTTCTTTATTGTTTTTTAAGGATTTTGAATCTAAAATGTTTTAATTATCTTATAAAAGATATCATGGCAACATCGGTTTAAGGGATTATTTCATGCCTGGGTAAATGCATTTGTGCTTCGTATAAAAGAAAGGTGTAAAGCTTAAATCTTTCATGCCTAAGTGGATATTGTATTTATTATATAACAAACCCCTTTGGTATTATATAACAAACCCCTTTGGTTTGTCTCCCTAATTTTTTTATTTATCAAGATTTTGAGAAAGTTATAGTGGGATTATGCACATACATTTACATATGTGTTGAGATAGATCTTAGTAAAAGATTTTTTGGAAAAAAAAATGATTTTCAAATGGAATAATTTTAAATGTGCTTAAGTCTTGGATTATGAGAACATAACATTCAAATGTCGAATATGTCAACTTCCAAAACATCTACAAGTTACTTGTCCCCATGCTTGAGCTCATCCTCCTAGAAAAACAAAGATCAAGTCAAAACTAAAGAGTTGGAATTTTTCGAAGTGTTGATGGGGAAAAATGCCCAACATCAATAGCATGGGTTTAACCCAGAAAAAAGACCCAATTTTCCATTTGGTATAGAAAAACCCTCAAGCTTAATGGCGCAACCTTTTGATAAGCTTTACTATAATAGAAAAAAATGTATTTGATACATAATACAAATGCTTTCATCAACCTATTATAAATAATCACAAAATACTAATCTAAATTTGTTTTCAATACTAACTATAAAAAGAATGAAAATGAAATGAAAAATTCTAAAAATCAAAAAGTAATTCTTTATTATTAAGTAAACAAATACTTTATAATTAAAAAAGGTAATATTTGATTCAAATCACTAGTTATAACTTCATATCAATTACAACACAACCTTTTCTATTATTCTAAATAGAAAAGAAACAATAACCATGAAAGATGTGCAAAAAATAATCAAGGAAAGCTCTTACATTACATATCATGTTAATGCATCCATAAAATAGTCTCCAACTAGTGCAAAATATGAAACAAGCTCCTTGAAAAATCTTGGCGTGCAAAATATGAAACAATCTCCTTGAAAAATCTTGGCCAAGATAGCTTCTTAATATTACTTTTAGCAAAAAAATAGTTCTTACAAAAAAGTGAGGAAAAGCCCTTTCACCATAAATCAAACTTTAATTTATATAATAAAAAATAAATTATTTATTTAATTAATTTGATTTCACAAAATCTAACTACTTCCAAGGGGTTGAAGGACTAGAGGCATTTTTTTTCCTTTGATTTTCCTCATATTTCTTTCAAATTTCAAATAAATTTGTGCATACTCCTTTTTAGAAGAAAATATGTTGGTCAAGTGAGCCTCATAACTAACCAAGTTTATAATTATCTTTTTAATATATGTATCCAACTTAGAAAATATTTTCCTTATGAGAGACATATTTTCAGTTGATTTGTATTTGTTAAATACATTTTCACATGAGCCTTACTAACATGTGATATACTCCTAATGTAACTTTTAGCTTTCTATAAATATTTTTTTAAAGTTTCTATGACTTGTAATGGTGGATGGAAGTTGTTAGGAGGTCCAAATGGTGGTAGTCTACATACATTAGTCAACTCTTCAATGTGAGTCCATATTTCAAAGAATTTACCCTACTCTTTCTGTTTATCTCCGAGGCACCTTCAATGATTTATTTCTAGTATTTCAAACCATGTTTGATATTTAGAATTTCATGTGGACTTAAGGTTGGAATATTTGGAGGATTTTTCCCAATAATCTCCTATAACCCCTTCACTGTATCAAAGTGCAATTGAATTCTTTCCTTTGAGATTTTGTAGCGCTAAATCTCATTGTGTAATTGCAAAATTCTATTACTTGGTTCTTGAAGCCTAATCTCCTATAACCCCTTCACTATATCAAAGTGCAATTGAATTCTTTCCTTTGAGATTTTGTAGCGCTAAATCTCATTGTGTAATTGCAAAATTCTATTACTTGGTTCTTGAAGCCATTGGGTTTTCTTGTAGAAATGTTCTCTTTACCTTTTTAGCTTCATTCTTAACTTTGAGAACATATTCAATGGAGTCTATCACAAATCCATGTGTTATAATTGATTTGATTTTCAATAAAGGCATTTTTTTATTCATACTACTTTATGTCCCTTTCTCCATCCTGAGCTTTATCCAGAATTGCATCCGCTGGTGCTAAATTAGTTGAAGCCAAGGCCACTAACCTAGTCTTCTTAGTATCTAGCACATCTACCTTGTGCAAACTAATGTGTTCTCTAATTCTCTTTCTACAGTTTTTTTATGCCAACAACTCTAGATCTGCAACTTTATCAACATGATGGGGTGTATTTGTATATCCCCATGTTAACAAATTTTCCAACTAGCTTGGTGTGATGACTTCTTCATCAATTTTATATTTTCCTTTGTCCTTCTTATTGTTGTCTGTACTATGCTTGGAAATACCATGGATTTGTTCATCCCGATGTTGTTTCTCTTGATCAATTCTCTCACCAACTTTAATCTGAGTGTCAATTTGGTTACCTTAGTTTGATCTTGAGTCTCAATCTCAGTGAACTTAGTTTGATTCTAAGTTCCAATTTGAGTTTGGCTTGTTTTCTTTTCTTTTTCCAAATTTCTTTCATCTTCATCTACTTTTGTATGTGCTTCAATTGTTGCCCTAGCCTTTACATCATGTTCCTCTTTTTGTTTTCTTTCAAGTTCATCTTGATGTCGCTTATTTGCCTTTGTTTTCTTTCTAGTATTCTCATGCTCTTCAACTTTTTTCTTAGCAGTAACTTTTGTTGCTTTAGCCTCTTCTTTTTCTTTTGTTTCTTTAGCTTCCTTCTTCAATCTATCAACTTCAGCTTCCTCTTCAATCTATTAGCTTCAACTTCCTTCTCCAATCTTTCAGCTTCAACCCCTTGCTTAGCCTTTTCATCCATCTCCTATTTCTTTTTGGTTTTGGGATTTTCTTTTCTTTTCTCTCCGTTTCAATATTTTTCTTCTCTTCTTCCAATTATTTCTTTGCTATTCTTCCAATTATTTCTTTGCTAATGTGATAACAATGGATCTTGTTGTCTGATTCTAACCTAGACCTAGTCCCATGAAATTGCCCCTTTGTTTACTTCTTCCTCATCCCACTACTCATGTGCATAAGACCATGTTATATTCAACTGATTTGCATGCTAGCTTACTAGCCCTTTGGGATCATGTCATTTAAATCTACCTTAAGGGAATCTATATTCTATGATATCCTGAGTTTCCATCCCTATGAAGGTAGAATTATTTAGACCATGGTGTCCAACATACATAGAGTAGGGAGTGTAGGTTTTCAATTTATCTTTGATTAATGATGCATTAAAACAATGAAAATTTTTCTAATATGCAACCTCTCTTAGCACTAGCATGTTGGGCACAAAGTTTGGCATAAGTGTGGAGCTGCAACAACTCCATAAACCCTTATATAAGTGTAATCCTTCTCAATATACCAATCACCAATGCTATTAAGTAGTTGCATTGCTTCATCAATTAGACTTGGGGTAGGTTTGTAAAATATCAACCCAAAAACTTGGACCATGAATTATCACAAATATTTGCATAGTGTCTTGTGTACTTATTCTCCCACAAATTTTGGTTATACACATGTATAGGAATATCTTAGATGCTCCATGCCCATCCCATAACTGGAAAAATATTGTTGGCACATATGATATCTAAGAAGTATGATGTCATGTAGAATGTTGGAGGAGAATTGGGGTTGCGCTCTTTTTCTCTTTCTAATGCTCTTTTCAAGGTGTGAGACAAGATAGCTACCCAATTGAAGATGACACCTTGTTTAATTACACTGTAGTGGAACCCATTCCTCTTTAAAATGAATGGCATGTGGCTCTCCTAAGAGTCTACTTACCAAGGCAACAACATAGATGTAAGGAAATTCGAAGTTGGTAATGGCATAAATACCATCATTTGTGGCTTGAAATCCTTTTCCTTTTCCCCACGGCTTGAAGTTGGTAATGGCATAAATACCATCATAAGTTGGTAATCCTTTTCCTTTTGCCCACCACTTAGTATTTTCTTATCAACCCTAGCCTTATGAAATTCTTCTATCCATTACGTGATCATGTAAACATCTGGGTCATAAAACTTGTAGTACTTCTCTAATTTTGAGGGTTGAAAAGATGATAAAACTTGTAGTACTTCTCTAATTTTGAGGGTTGAAAAGATGATATACATCTTCCTTGATCATTAATAACAGTTATGTTTTCTACATTTATGTCATCAAAGATCCAATCAATGACTTGAGAACAAGGGAGCATTGTTGTTTTAGCTGCCACACCATGTAAATGGGACCTTATAATACATGGGAATACATGATCATTAATGTCTCTGTAACATGGGTCATATGGTATGACATTTGGATAATCTTCCTCTTGAACCTTCTAAAAATTTCACCCCGGTTAGGGAAACTAACTAGTCTTGTGTTAGAAGTTGTATCTTTAAAAATTGGCCTTATATGGCTCGACAAGTTCTAAAACAAGTTTGATAAGATCTGCTGGTATAATATATGGCTTGACAAGTTCTAAAACAAGTTTGATCAGATTTGCTGGTATTTCAGCCTCATATTGCTCTGTTTCAATCTCCTTTTTCTTTTGTTTGCCAGCCTTTGAAGTTTTAGGAGCCATTAGATTCGTGTTTGTCAACATGGCACAAATTAATTTGTTAAGTTCACCCTTGTTTTGAGAAGATCCTAATTGTAGGCAGGCAACCTGTTTTTTTTTTAACTATTGAAGGCTATATTGTTTCGCTATATTGTTTCAGGGTTAGCATTCTACTCTCGCTTATAAAGCATGGACGAAAATATGGCTATGAAGCTACAATAATTCTTTGGGAAGGATCATTTTCAGTAATTCTGATATGAGAGTCTAGCTTTGAGTTTAAGAGATACTCAAATGACAATGTGACTATGAAATCATAATCTGGACTTCACATGGGTTATTTCATTTATCGAACCAGAGGGTTCAAGTGGTCAATTGCCCAGTCTTCGTGATAAGCATCAAATAAATTCATATACAAAAATTGCCAAACAAACATGCCCAAAGAATCTCATAAACTATAAAAACAACATCATTTCTATGTGTAATTCTATCTAAGAACCAATCCTTCGAAGCCACAAAGATATCACTCATATGGAGCATTGGACTTAAACAAAGAAATGGTGAGTTCGACTTACTCAGGGAAATCATATTTGTATACGGAACTATTGACTGTGAGTGTTATGATGAAATACTGGCAGTTTCCGTTCGAATCCGGTGAACTCACTTACTTTTCCCTTTTCTTGATACAATAGAGAAGATATGAAGCTTAACAACGACTGGACATTTAAATTGTTGTTTGGTGGAATGGTAACTGTGAAGATTTCGTTGAAACGATGAAAATCTTTTGTATCAGTGAAAGTGTGTGAAGATATCTGCACCACAAATGAAAAGATCTTTGTGCTTCAGATGAGATTCAAAAATCAAGCTTTGAATGCTTCAAAAAATGGCCGAACCTGCTTTTGAATGTTTTGACGAGGATTAGTGTGTTTCGAACGAAGCTTAAAGCTCATCATTAGGCTATGTTTAAAACTCGGACCGAGAAAACTTCGGTTGAAAAAATACAGATGAAGAATTGAAACATACTTTGCGAAGACCGTCGAGAAACGCTTTCAAATGATAATGATAAAATCTTCAGGCAAATTTCAAGACTCTATTCCAAAGATCTTAGACGAAGAATTACAGCTTGAAACTCGAGTAGAGACAGCGATTTGGCTCGAATGCTTTGGAGAAAGTATCAAATTAAGTTTGCGAAGGTCTCTGGGACATTTCGGTTAGATTTCGGACTTGGATTTGGGCATAAGTTTATGACATGGCCCGAAAAGAATTCGATGAAGAATTAAAATCCAGCTTGCGAAGCTTACCAGAACAGTTTGCTGCAAATATGAAAAGCACTTCGAAGATAAGACTGAAAGTTTTCTGAATATATGATGGCGCTCATCCTCGACGAATACCATGAATCCATTTCAGGTTGAGTTTGTAACTTGACCCGGTATTTTTTTTTGCGAAGAAGCTACAACACTCGTTTTCGGGTTGAGTTTGTAACTAGACCGGAAGGTGCTTTGGAGCAAAATTAAAACTAATTTTGAAAAAGGGGGGCGAAGAGATAAAAATCAATTTTTTGAATTCAAACTAAAAAATTTCAAAGTACTTGGAATCAGAAATTTCTCAGAAAATTTCTCGATGGTATAACAGGTGGCTCTCTCTAGGGGGTAGATACATCGTGATCAAATCTGTGCTGGAAGCCCAGTGAGTTTTTTCGATGTCCATGGAGACTCTTCTTCGTACCATCCTTAACAAGATCTGTAAACTCATGTTTCACTATTTATGGAATGGGAAAACAGATTCTTGTCATTTTCATCTATGCAGGTGGGAGATTTTGTCCAGACCAAAATGAAATGGGGGCTGGGGGGTTCCTCAATCCTTTTGTTTTTAATTTGGCATTGATTTCGGCAACACTTTGGAGACTGTTAACTCAGAGAAGCATTTGGCAGCAGGTATTATTTGATAAATACTTTCATAACAAGTCTCTCATTAGCTGGCTCAAAAGGCCCTCCTACCATTGTCGATTTGTATCTCGAATGTGGGCTAGTTTCATTCGATCTCTTCCTATTATCTTCCAGTGGCTTAGTTGGAATCCTGGAGATGGCAGACTCGTCGTCATTGGCAAGGAAAAAATTCTAGGTATAAGCAGCCGATCCATCCTAAATTCGGATCTTATCTCATTCCTGAATTCCATTCAGATTTATGGACGAGCAGCTTTGATCTAGGATTAACGAGGGTCCTTGCAGCTAACTGGAATGATTACACAGCAAAGTTAAAAATGCCAGGGGTCTCTCTTCTGGCAGGTACAAACGATGAGCTTATGTGGACGGGGGGCGATTTCTCTGGAACCCTCATGGTGAAGAACGTTTATGCTGCTATCCTTTCAACTATGAACCTTCCGATCTGTTACGGGTGGAAGAAAAACGTTTGGAAATGGGGGCTCCCTTTGAAGATTACTCTATTTTTCTGGTTGGCGATGGAGGGTAGATTGTCAACCTGGGACAAACTCCAATCGAAAGGGTGGCATGGGCCGGGCATTTGCCTGCTATGTAATCAAAATGCCGAAGATGTCGCCCACCTTTTTATTCATTGTTCATTTGTTGTTTCAGTTTGGGCTAAGTGTGCTTAGCTACGTAATTCCATAAACCAATGCATGGAAGATTGGGTTGGTAACAAGGCATTGACAAAAAGACTTCCAATGCTGGTTTGTTGGCATATTTGGCTTGAACGCAACAATCTGTTATTTGAAGGTAAAGGGCCTTCTACTTGGTCAGTAGTCCACAGAAATTTAAGTATGCTCGGGAATCTGCCCAGTGGTACAAAATCAGTATCCAAAAGTTTAAGAGTGAACTCTATATTCAAGATAAATGATTATTCAGTGGCATTTTTTGACGGTGCTTCAGTGGAGAGAGGTACAAATTGTGGGGCATGTGGCACCATTTTCTGCAGAGATATGACCAAATACAGGTGCCATTTTAATGGCGGAGCTGGAACAAATACTAAAGCTGAATTGTTGGGCGCTTGGGCTTCGCTTTTCATAGCAAAGCAGTTAGACATTCAGTACATCCAGCTCATAGGCGATTCAAAGATAGTTATTGATTGGCTCAATAAAAAAGGAAATCTTCAAGCAATAAATATCGAAGGCTAGAAAGGCGAGATTAGGGAGATGATTTTGTCGTTCAGAGGTATATACTTTCAGCACATATTCAGGGAGGCAAACGTGGAGGTAGACAAATGCTCGAAACAAGCATTAGAGACTACAAGAGGTACACTGACATATACTTCTTGGGAAGGAGAAAATGCGGGAACAGCTTTTCATTTTGACATCTTTTAAAGCTTTTCAGGCCCACTAGTTTTTTCTGTTGTCATGTATCTTTGATAGGAAGTAATTTTGATTTTGAACAGTAAGGCTAGGATGAGTCCTTTTGTTGACAATGAACTATCGAAAGGTAGTTCCTTTGTTATTGATGACAGGTGGATAGGAGAAGTATTCATGTTGTTTACTTTTAGATTTTGTATTGTTGGAAAATTATATCTTAATATAATTCATGCGATTTTTCGACTGGAAAAAAAAAAAAGATAGAGTACATCAAGTCACTTGAAATTTTTTCTAAGTATCAACAAAGCATCCCTAAGCAAAATACAACCACTTAAACCAAGAACACGTACAAGCAATACTCATCAAATGTGATCAAGCTTAAGAGCAAGAGTAGCACCAAGTCCAAAATTAAATCCATAATCTTCTTCAGCACCAAGTCCAAAATTAAATCCATAATCTTCTTCATGAACATAATTTATTGTTCAATAAAATAGTCAAGCGATAATGAAAATCAAGCATGATGAAGAGCGATAAAGAAAATCAAGCATGATAAAGAGGAAAAGAAGGGGGCCCTCAAGTCTGTTGAGACCTCAACATAGAAAAATAGGTATTAGATAACAACATTGATCAGAATGAGGTAAAACAACAATTGCAATTGTTGATTAGGGAATCCATTACTTTCTTTGGAGGATAGAGTAGAAGATATGGATACAAAGTTTTCCTCCTCAATAGAGATAGTTGTATCAGAATCCCCTCTAGATGGACCAAAGAGACTTCCTGAAACAAATACCTTTGATTCAAATAAGAAATTGGTGCCCACTATGAATCTTGATCTTTCGCGTTCTGACCCACAGTTAGTTACCATGCCTCCTTATTTAGAGGGGTGGCAAGAAGTTAAAAATAAGAAGGGGGGGATTAAGGACTAATTTTTTAAAGGGCTAGAAATGACATATACATTAATTATGTAATTTTCATTTTGTAAGTGCAATATGCATCTATACTCTTGTAAGTGTGGTATGAAGCTATACTTGTTTTTATTGTACCGTGCTTTGAGCACTTGAAAATTTGTGATTTTCATTTTATAATGGAATAGAAATTGAGATTTAAAAACAATGAAATTAAACAAACCATATTGATATCTTAATTTTGTAACCATGTGTTTTTTTAAGTTTTATAATATAAAAACTCACTATTTAACATATCATGAGAACTCATCTTAGGGATATTGGATAGAATATTTTTCCATGACTCCAATTTTCAAAGGTGAACAAGAAGATAAAAAAGTATTGAATATATAAAGGTGGGTGTGTGAGCGACACTATTTCAACGATTATAAAACAAGTTGATTATAAAAAATTTAAAAGGGGTGGCAAGTGTGGGGGGGTCATATCAAAACTCAAAGGGAAAATGGAAACAACTTTTGCTTAGGACCTAGGAATATCCACAAACAATCAAGCCAAGGCCTATGCTCTTCTCTAAGTTCTCCTCCTCGCAAAAGAATCCAACATAAAATCTTTTATCAACATGGAGATTCAAGTGCCATCATCAAATTGATGGTTATTGAAATCAACTATGTTAGATAATAAGCTCGTTTTGATCTTTGCTCGAACCAATAAGGAGGTTAATAGTTTGAACAAGGTCTCATTCTTTCAAGTTTTGAGAGATTTCAATTCACAAGTTGACTCATGTCTAATGAAGCCACCTCTTTCTATCAAGGGGTCTTGAGGAAAAATGGGGGTCGATCTCATCATTTAATCCCCTAAGAAACCATGGTTTTTGAACTCAAATTCATCTCCATTAATCAACACATGTTCCAACATCTCGCATATGCATGGGGAGTGTATATACAAGGACGTGACCCCATCTCATTAGTGTGTGGGAATTAACTATTGTCTTGTCTTTTGAATTCTCCCTTATGGTTTCTTAGTGGTGATGTGGGACAATGAAGCAATATTGGGGTGGAATTTGCAGTGATTTCTGGAGTCTCCTCAAGTAGACTTGAACCCACATGGTAAGAGTTATTCTTGATCTCTAGCTGGAAGTTTGTAAAATTGATCTGGAGGCTACAACATTTGGGTGTTTTCAATGGATAATTTCCAGAAGGCTTTGGTTTTTTGTTTACCATTGGAATTTGGTATGCATAATTCATCTTTGGGTTCTAGCTTTACATCAAAGGGAGGTCTTCATTGAACGTTTCCCTCTCCTTCATTTCTTTCGTGGCATCCATCTTGTTGTCCCTCTGAATTTCATTAGTACTCAGATTCTATTTCTTTGTGCTCTGGTTTTTAAATGTTTGTGATATGCCATTATAGTTCTACTTAGGATTGAATATATTTTTATTCTTAGTCCTAGTTTTAGAAATTTCAGGAATATAGAGTTATGGTTGTGTTACTTTTAGGATTATAGAGCAGAGGATATTTCATGTGTGTTGGACATAGCTTTGGTCTGACTATTTCTAATTTTACTTTGCCATATATAACATCTATGTTATGGGTTTATAAATCAAGGATTACAAGGACACTCGGGAGATTCAAAGAAATCTTTGAAGGTAGGAAAAGTCTATCTAGTGCAATAGAACCGCACTTGTCTCAGTGACCTCCAAGGTCCATGAGAATTGACATCAATGTGATACACCTAATGTGACAATTATGAATATCTTGGTCCAACAAAGGTGGAAAATGGATGTTTTGGAAGTAAAGTGCAGCATGCCAAGGAACATTGTCATCAACCTTGACAAGGATTCTTGTCCCATGGCTTCAAACCATAGGAATCCCTAAGCAAAATACAACTACTTAAACCAAGAACATATACAAGCAATACTTCGCAAAGGTTATCAAGCATAAGAGCGAGTGTAGGACCAAGTCCAAAATTAAAGCCATAATCTTCATCATGGACACAATTTATTGTGCAAGCAAAATAGTCAAGGGAAAATGAAAATCAAGCATGATGAAGAGGAAAAGAAGGGGGGCCTTGAGTCTTAAGAACTTGAACTTTGTTGAGACCTCAACATAGAAAAATAGATGTTATATAACAACATTGATCAAAATGAGGTAAAACAACAACTACAAATGTCAATTGGGGAATCCACTACTTCCCTCATGGAATATAGTAGAAGATATGGATACAGGGCTTTCCTCCTCAAGGGAGGTAGTTGTATTATAATCCCCTCTAGATGGACCAAAGGGCCTTCACGAAATAGATACCTTTGATTCAAATAAAAAATTGGTGCCCATTATGAATCCTGATATTTTATGTTCTGACCTACAGTTAGTTACTATAACGCCCCCCTTTACCAGCACTAAGAAATTCTCTTGTACCAACCTGTAACTTACCCGGCCTCCTAGTTGAGTCATGTTACCACATTGTAACGTCTCCACTACTGCAAACTCCCTAAAAACAACTTTGATACCCATCTGTAACGTCCCACATTACCAGCACTAACAAAATGCTATGATACCAATTTGTAACGTCCCCCATTACCAGCACTTACAAAATGCCTTGATATCAATTTGTAACATCCTCAGCTTATTGTTGAGCAATGCCACTCCAAAAATCTAGTGCATATATTTTACACTATAACATTAATCTGCACATAAACACGTGAGGTAACGCGCACGATCCCAAGCTGGATCGCGCCACATAAATTTTTCTCTTCGGACACTAGTTATAATAGCGGAAATAACACATAATAAAACTGTGCGCATAATCATTCAGAACACACAAGTATTACTACGTGTGTAACCAATCTAGACACATGATTATTGTGCGCAACCATTCTTTTTCCACACACAGATTCAGTTCTCCTTGTGCATGTGGATCTGCTTTCCTGCGCGCACAACAAATCCACCCTCTTGTAGGCACATATTATTTCCCTACGCACACGATAATTCTATCCTCGCCTCAGAAACTCATGACCATAATTACAAAATTTAACTAACAGGAATACTTAATAATTTCCATACTTTGCATGTGCGACAACAAATATTGAATACAACATCATGCTTTACATGTGCGAACAACGTTATACAAAATAACAACAATCGATCATATGCAACATCATACCGGAAATAAACTCCTATCATACATAGATAATTCAGCACATGATAATTCATACAAGCACATAAAGGACACTCATCTTTTATAAAGAGTCACCAATTGCACACAGAGCTTGGGCATTCCTCCCAACCATAGACTCTATTGCTCATAAACTTTTAGCAATAGGTCACCCCTGAGCTGGGGCTTAAACTCCACCAGGACAAAAGGATACTTAATGCTAGGCTAAGGTCTGATAATCAACATAATTTCAGAGTCTAAGGTGCCCAACTTCTGCAACTAGCCTACAGTCTCTCATTCCCCACATGTGTGTCCCACCCCAAGAAGTGTGCCCCTTCTCCGCTCAATAGTCCCTCGGCTACCCTAATTCCCTTCTAGGGCTTCAGCAACAGGCCGGATAGGAAGTCTCATAGCCTTGTAACTAATGCCAAGCACACCAAGGAACAATTCCTAGTAAACATCTCACCTAGAGAGAATGCTCATGAGCCTGACAACCCACCTCTTCGACAGCAAATATCTCACATGGAGAGAATGTTCATGGGCCTGAAAACCCGCCTCTTCGACAACAAGTCTCTCACTTGGAGAGAATGCTCACGGGCCTGACAACCCACCTCTTCGACAAAAAATATCTCACCTGGAGAGAATGCTCACGGGCCTAACAACTCACCTCTTTGACAACAAATCTCTTACCTATAGAGAATGCTCAAAGGCCTGACAACCTTCTTCTTCGACAGTAAATCTCTCACCTGGAGAGAATGCTCATGTGCCTGACAACCTGTTTCTTCGACAACAAATCTCTCACCTAGAGAGAATTCTCACGGGCCTGACAACCCACCTCCTCGATAGCAAATCTCTCACCTGGAGAGAATGCTCACAAGCCTGATAGTCCGCCTCTTCGAAAACAAATCTCTCACCTAGAGAGAATGCTCACGAGCCTGACAACCCGCCTCTTAGAGAACAAATCTCTCACCTGGAGAGAATGCTCACAGGCCTGACAACCCGCTTCTTCGACAACAAAAACTCAAGTTACTAGATGGAAACCCCTTTCCAAGTTTTTCTCTACAAATAAGGTAATGGTCATCCCCTAGTTCAGATGGTCCGACCCCTGAAGAAAATGAGTTAATCCCCCCAAAATACACTAAGGTTCAACCATATATTTGCATGGACATAACTGGACACTTGTCACCTTTAGAATTAGTTTTAGCCACTTGGTGACTCATTCCCATCCCTAGGGAATTTAGGATAAATAAATATCCATAAATTATACTTTTCAGAAATATTAATAAAATATTCCCTTGGACTTAAGCCCCCTTTTCCCTTTTCAGTGGAGTTTAGCTCCCCGTCTCTTTTCATCTGATTGGTCTATGTGCAACAATGTAATTTTATTAATAATTTGGGTGTGATTACATTTTACAAGGATAGGCGCACTGGCCTTTTTGCATCCTGGCTCACCAGCCCAATAATCACACAGGCTCTCTGGTCTCTCTCTCTCTCTCTCTCTCTCTCTCTCTCTCTCTCTCTCTCACACACACACACACACACACATAAAACTCAGGTGCGCGAAACACTATGGAATGTGTGCACCCTTCCCTTGATGTGCATTATATGCGCACTTACTCATGTGCACACAACACTATGGAATGTGCATGCTCTTTCTTTGGAAAACAATCCTTGTGCACTACTCAGGTGCGTGCAAAACTGAACCAAAACTTGGTGCCAATGGCTCACCAGCCTATATGTACATTTACAATTGGTGTTCTGATTAGGGGTATTATAGTTACCATGCCTCCTTATTCATAGGGGTGGAAAGAAGTTCAAAAGAAGAGGGGCGGGGGATGAAAGAATAGTGATTTTTTTTAAAGGGATAGAAATGACATATACATTAATTATGTAATTTCCATCTTATAAGTGCAATATGCATCAATACTCTTGTAAGCGTGGTGTGCAACTATACTTCTTTTTTTGTATCGTTCTTTGAGCACTTGAAAATTTGTGATTTTCATTATATAATGGAATAGAAATTACAATTCAAAATCAATAAAATTAAACAAAACATATTGATATCTTAATTTTGTAACCATGTGTTTTTTTAAGTTTTATAATACAAAAACTCATTATTTATCATATTATGAGTACTTGTCTTAGGGATATAGGATATGATATATTTCCATGACACCCACTTTCAAAGGAATATCCACAAACAAACAAGCCAAGGCATGTGCTCTTCTCCAAGGTCTCCTCCTCGCAAAAGAATCCAACATAAAATATTTCATCATCATGGAGATTCAAGTGTCATCATCAAATCGATGGTTATTGAAATAAACTTCGTCAAATAATAAGCTCTCTTTGATCTTTGCTCGAATCAACAAGGAGGTTAATAGTTTGAACAGGGTCTCATTCTTTCAAGTTCTATGATATTTTAATTCTAAAGTTGACTCGTTATCTAATGAAGCCACCTCTCTCAATCGAGGGGTCTTGAGGAAAAATCATTTAATCCCTTAAGAAACCATGGTTTTTTAAATCAAACCATGTTTCATCTCCATTAATTGACACATGTTCCAACATCTCTCATATCAATCTTCAAGCACATGTAGAGAATATGCAAGGATGCAACCTCATCTCATTCATGTGTGGGAATTAACTAATGTCTTGTCTTTTGAATTCTCTCTTGTGGTTTCTCGATGTTGAGGTGGGACAATGAAGCAATACTAGGGTGGAATTTACAGTGCCTTCAGGAGTCTCCTCAACTAGAATCAAACCCACATGGTAAGTGTTATTCTGATCTCTTTCTAGTTGTTTGGAAAATTGGTCTACATGTTACAACATTAGGGTGTTTTCAATGGATAATTTCCAAAAGGATTTGGTTTTAGGTTTACATTTGGAATTTGGTATCTGGTATTCAACTTTGGGTTATGTATCTGCATCAGAGGGAGGTATTCATTTAACATCTCCCGCTTCTTCATTTCTTCTGTGGCGTCCATCCCTTTGTCCCTTTGAATTTCATCGATACTCAGATTTTGTTGCTCCTTGCTCTGGTTTTCAAATGTTTGAGATATGTCCTTCTGGTTCTATTTGGGATTAGATATATTTGTATTCTCGGTCCTAGTTTTAGAAATTTTAGGAAGCATAGAGTTATAGTTGTATTGATTTTAAGATTGTGGAGTAGAGGATCTTCCATGTGTGTTGGACATAGCTCTGGTCTGACTGGTTCTAATTTAACTTTGCCATATATATCATCTCTATTATGGGTTTAGAAATCATGGATTACAGGGGCACTCGGGAGATTCAAAGAACTCTTCGAAGGCATGAAGAGTCTATCTAGTGCAATAGAACCTCCCTTTTCTTGGTGACCTCCAAGATCCATGAGAATTAACATCAATGTGCTACACATAATGCGACAATTATGAATGTCTTGGTCTAGAAAAGGTGGAAAATGGATGTTTTGGAAGTAAAGTGCAGCATGCCAAGGAACATTGCCATCAACCTTGACAAGGATCCTTGTCCCATAGCTTCAAATCATAGGCATCCCTAAACAAAATATAACTACTTAAACCAAGAACAAATATAAGAAATACTCCTCAAAGGTGAGCAAGCATAAGAGCAAGTGTAGGACCAAGTCCAAAATTAAATCCATAATCTTCATCATGGACATAATTTATTGTGCAAGCAAAATAGTCAAGGGAAAATGAAAATCAAGCATGATGAAGAGGAAAAGAAGGGGACCCTTGAGTCTTAACAACTTGAACTTTGTTTAGACCTCAACATAGAAAAATGGATGTTAAATAACAACATTGATCAAAATGAGGTAAAACAACAACTGAAAATGTCGATTGGGAATCCACTACTTCCCTTGGGGAATATGGTAGAAGATTTGGATATAGGACTTTCCTCCTCAAGGGATTTAGTTGTATCATAATCTCATCTAGATGGACCAAAGGGACTTCACGAAATAGATACCTCTGATTCAAATAACAAATTCGTGACCATTATGAATCCTGATATTTCATGTTCTGACCTACAGTTAGTTACTGTAATGGCCCTCGTTACTAGAACTAACAAAAAGCTCTTATACCAACCTAGAATTTACCCAACCTTCTAGTTGAGTCTCGTTGCCACATTGTAACGTCTCCACTACTGAAAAATCCCTAAACACAACTTTGATACCCATCTGTAATGTCCCTCGCTACCAGCACTAAAAAATGCTCTAATACCACTTTGTAACATCCCCCGTTACCAACACTTACAAAATGCTCCGATACCAATATGTAACATCCCCATATTACTCATGAGCAATGCCACTCCAAAAATCTAGTTCGCAGATTTTACAATATAACGTTAATCTACGCAAAAACATGTGAGGTAATGCGCACGATCCCAAGTTGGATCACACCACACAAAGTTTCCTCTTAAGACACTAATTATAATAGTGGAATTAAGACATAATACAATTGCATGCACAATCATTCAAAGCACACAAGTATTATTGCATGTGTAACCACTCTGGACACGTGATTACTATTGTGCACACAATCATTCTGGTGCCGCACACAAATTCAGTTCTCCTTGTGCGTGTGGATCTACTTCCATGTGCGCACAATGAATTCATCCTCTTGTGCACATGGATTATTTCCCTGTGCACACGACATTTCTAGCCTCGCCTCAGAAATTCATGACCATTATTAGAAAATTTAACTAACATGAATACTTAATAATTATCATGCTCTGCATATGCGACAACAAATATTGAATACAACATCACGCTTTACATGTGTGAACAATTTTATACAAAATAACAACAATTGATCATAAGCAACATCATATAGGAAATAAACTCATATTAGGCATAGAGAATTAAGCACACAGTAATTCAGACAAGCACATAAAGGACACTTATTTTTTATAAAGAGTCACCAACTATGTGTAGAGCTCAGACGTTCCTCGCAGCCATAGACTCTGTTTCTCATAAAATTTATGCAATAGGTCACCCCCAAATTGGGGTTTAAACTCCACCAAGGAAAAATGATTCCTAATTCTAGACTAAGGTTTGATAATCAGTAGAATTGCTTAGTCCAAGGTGCCCATCTGCTGCAACTAGCCTACAGTCTCTCATTCCCCACATGCCTGTCCCACCCCAAGAAGTGTGCCCCTTCTCTACTCAACAGTCCCTCAGCTACCCCACTTCCCTTCTAGGGCTTCAGCAACAGGACAGACAGGAAGTCTCAGAGCCCTGTAACTAATTCCTAGTGCACCAGGGAACAATTCCTAGCAAATATCTCACCTGGAGAGAATGCTCATGGGCCTGACAACCCGCCTCTTCGACAACGAATCTCTCACCTGGAGAGAATGATCACGAGCCTAAAAACCTTCCTCTTCGACAACAAATCTCTCACCTGGAGAGAATGCTCACGGGCCTAACAACCCACCTCTTCGACAACAAATCTCTCACCTAGAGAGAGTGCTCACGGGCTAGACAATCTGCCTCTTCAACATTAAATCTCTCACCTGGAAAGAATTCTCACAGACCTGATAACCCATCTCTTCGACAACAAATTTATCACCTAGAAAGAATGCTCACGGACTTGACAACCTGCCTCTTTGATAGCAAATCTCTCACCTAGAGAGAATGCTCACGAGCCCGACAACCTGCCTCTTCAACAACAAATCTCTCACCTTGAGAGAATGTTAATGGGCCTAACAACCCACCTCTTCGATAGAAAAAACTCTTGTTACTAAATGGAAACCCCTTTCAAAGTTTTTCTTTGCGGTTAAGGTAATGGTCGTCCCCCAGTTCAAATGGTCTGACCCCATAATAAAATGACTGAATCCTCCCAAAATACACTAAGGTTCAACCATATATTTGCATGGTTATAACTAGACACGTGTCATCTTCAAAATTAGTTTTATCCACTTGGTGACTCGTTCCCATCCCTTGGGAACTCAGAATAAATAAATAACCATAAATTAAACTTTTCAGAAATGTTAATAAAATATTCCCTTGGACTTAAGCCCCCCTTTCCCTTTTCGGTGGAGTTTATCCCCATCTCTCTTTTCGTTTGATTGGTCTACGTGCAATGATGTTATTTTATTAATAATTTGAGTATGATTACATTTTACAAGGATAGGTGCACTGGCCTTTTTGCATCCTGGCTCACCATCCCAATAACCATAGAGGCTCTCCAACCTCACACACACACACACACACACACAAATATATGTGTATATATATATACCGCGGTATGATGCACACTTACTCAGGTGCCCACAACACTATGGAATGTGTGCACCCTTCCCTTGATGCACAATCCACATGCACATAATCAGGTGTGGGCAACACTATGGAATGTATGCACTCTTCCCTTAAGGCGCAATCCACATGCACTTACTCAGGTGTGTGCAACACTATGGAATGTGCACTTTCTTTCTTTGGAAAATAATCCTCGTGCACTACTCATGTGCATGCAAAACTGAACCAAAACTTGGTGCCAACGAATCACCACCCTATATGTACTTTAAAATTGGGGTTCAGATTAGGGGTATTACAGTTGCCATGCCTCCTTCTTCATAGGGTGGCAAGAAGTTCAAAAGAAGACGGGGGAGGATGAAAGAATAATGAATTTTTTTAAAGGGCTAAAAATGGCGTATACATTAATTATGTAATTTTCATCTTATAAGTGCAATATACATCTATACTCTTTTAAGTGCGGTGTGAAACTATACTTGTTTTTTTTGTATCGTTCTTTGAGCACTTGAAAAATTGTGGTTTTCATTTTATAATGGAATAGAAATTACGATTCAAAAACAATAAATTTAAACAAACCATATTGATATCTTAATTTTGTAACCATGTGTTTTTTTAAGTTTTATAATATAAAAACTCATTATTTAACATATTATGAGTACTCGTCTTAGGGATATTGGATATGATATTTTCCATGACTCCCATTTTCAAAGGTGAACAAGAAGATAAAAAAACATTGAATATATAAAGATGGATGTGTAAGCGACACTATTTGAATGATTGGAAAACAAGTTGATTATAAAAATTAAAAAAGGGGGTGGCATGTATGGTGGAATCATATAAGATCTCGAAGGAAAAACATAAACAACTTTTTCCTAGGGCCTATGAATATCCTCAAACAATCAAGCCAAGGCATATGCTATTCTCCAAGGTCTCCTCCTCGTAAAAGAATCCAACATAAAAAAAATTATCATCATGGATATTCAAGTGTCATCATCAAATCGATGGTTATTGAAATAAACTTTGTCAGATAATAAGCTCTCTTTGATCTTTTTTCGAATCAACAAGGAGGTTAATAGTTTGAATAAGGTATCATTCTTTTAAGTTCTAAGAGATTTTAATTTGTAAGTTGACTCATTAGCTAATGAATCCACCTCTCTCAATCGAGGGGTCTTGAGGAAAAATGGGGGTCAATCTCATCATTTAATCCCTTAAGAAACCATGGTTTTTGAACTAAAACCACGTTTCATCTCCATTAATTAACACATGTTCCAACATCTCTCATATCAGTCTTCAAGCACAGGGAGGGAATATGCAAGGATGCAACCCCATCTCATTCATGTGTGGGAATTAACTAATGTGTTGTCTTTTGAATTCTCCCTTATGGTTTCTCAAAGTCGAGGTGGGACAATGAAGCAATACTAGGGTGGAATTTGCAGTGACTTCAAGAGTCTCCTCAACTAGAATCGAACCCACATTGTAAGATTTATTCTTGATCTCTGGCTAGTTGTTTGGAAAATTGGTGTACAGGCTACAACATTGGGGTGTTTTCAGTGGATAATTTCCAGAAGGATTTGGTTTTAGGTTTACATTTGAAATTTGGTATGTGGTATTCAACTTTGGGTTCTGGATATGCATCAAAGGGAGGTATTCATTCAACATCTCCCTCTTATTCATTTATTTCGTGGCATCCATCCCTTTGTCCCTTTGAATTTCATCGGTACTCAGATTTTTTGCTCCATGCTCTAGTTTTCAAATGTTTGAAATATGTCCTTCTAGTTCTACTTGGGATTAGATATACTGTTATTCTCAGTCCTGGTTTTAGAAATTTAAGGAAGCATATAGTTCTAGTTGTATTGATTTTAAGATTGTGGAGTAAAGGATCTTCCATGTGTGTTGGACATAGCTTTGGTATTACTGGTTCTAATTTGACTTTGCCATATATATCCATCTTTGTTATGGGTTTAGAAATCATGGATTATAGGAACTCTTAGGAGATTCAAAGAACTCTTTGAAGGCATGAAGAGTCTATCTAGTGTAATAGAACCTCCCTTTTCTCAATGACTTTCAAGGTCCACGAGAATTAACATCAATATGACACACTTAATGCGACAATTATGAATCTCTTGGTCTAACAAAGGCGGAAAATGGATGTTTTGGAAATAGAGTGCAATGTGCGGCCAAGGAACATGGTCATCAACCTCAACACATATTCTCTTTCCATAGCTTCAAACCATAGGTTGTCAGTCAACTATATTCATGCATATCTCAAGGATGAGGAGATAATACATTAGATGAAAGATGACATGGACATCGAACATCATAATTCTCTTCCTTCTAATGTAGGGTAGGAGGAGGCTAATAGTCTCCATGTGTTTCACTAATCCTCGTGTTTTCCAAAGTAATTAGAATATTAGGTGTTTATTTTAAGTAGTATATTAGTAAGAACAGTTGGGATGCAATAATCGAAGACATTTACAAACTCACTTTTATGGCTCGTGAGAGTTGTCAATTTTGTAAAATACTCTATAATAATACTACTTGTATGCTTGCTATTTAGCGATGCCACAACATTTTTGATACAATATCTTCCAGCTTTGATTTTGTGTTTGTACTCTTGTAATATGGTAATTTATGCCAAATGAAGGATCTTTTTGTATTGGTTTTTATTTCCAATCTTTCTCATTCACTTGTATTTTTTAAAGAATAAAATAAAAATGAACGAGAAAAATGGGAAATAGAAACCAATACAAAAAGATCGCTCATTTGGCATAAATTTCTATATTACAAGAGGAGACCACATTAGTGGAAAAAAGAAACCATATTACAAGATAGTCTGCTTGACACAAATTTACCATATTACAAGAGGAAACATAGTAGTGGAAGAAGGAAAATGAAAAGCGCAAAAAGATCACTCGGTTGGCATAGATTTACCATATTTAAAAAAAAAAAAGAGTAATGGAAGGAAGAAAATGGAAAATATGAACAAGCATGCAAATATAATCTTAAGTTGGAAATAAAAAATAAAAAATCAAACATAACTACATAGTGGAATACATGTTTCTAAACATTTATATAAAACCAAGTAAAGTAATAGAAAAATAAAATTTATAAATATATAGATTTTAAAAAATATATTTTTTTTTTAATTTTGAATTTGATTATTTTTAAAATTTGTATTAAAAAAAATTTGCACAATTTGGGATGACGAAAAGGGAAGGTAAGAAGATTAAAGGCATCATAAACATAAAATAAATTGATGTGACCAGTGAGGGAATGTTGAACTTGGGAGAAAGGAGAAGGAAAAATAAACACAACATACTTTTTCTTGTGAAGAAGTGAAGTGACCAACGAGGGGGAGAGTAGAACTTGGGGGAAAAGGAGAGAGAAGAAGTGAAGTGATTAGAAAGGGGTAGAGTCAAACTTGGGGAGAAAGGAAAGTAGAGAAGTGAAGTAACCAACAAGGGGGAGAGTAGAACTTGGGGGGGAAAGAGAGTGATTAGCTAAGGAAGGGTGTAGAGCATAGAACTTGGAGAGGAAGGAGAGTGATAAACTAGGGAGGAGAGTAGAACTTGGGGAGGAAGGAGAGGATAAAAATAGGAGGAGGTAGGCATAAGAGTGGAGAGGAATTAGTGCTTTGGGAAAAGAGGATTGTTTTAGGAATGTTTTCTCTTTGTGAAGGTGATTTATAATTGGTTGTTAAAATTTGTTGAGTTTGTAATTATCTTCTTAATCAATGTTGTTGAGATTTTTCAAAATCTCTATAATGTCCTTTATAAGTTTCATAAAGTACTGTCAAATTTCATGCTTTGAGAGTAGTTGTGGGTATCAAATTCCCAATGTTAGATGTGTTAGAAAGCATCCATCCTCTTCACCAATGCTCCATTTGAACTACCTCAGACCCCTAATGGTGTGTACCAACCTAAGATCATGATGTGCATCCACCCCCGAGGTCTAAGGGGTAGCACCTCTTATGACCTCCAATCATCACTAATGGGTGGGGTCAAAAGCCCTTATAGGGGTTGAGGAATAAGTGTTATGATGTTTGTAAATCCGCTACAGGATTTGGCACATTGAGTTCCAGTTACGTGGACCAAGTTCCAATGTGCATACCTTAACAACTTGCACACATCAATAATGTACACACTTAAGTGTTCTACATGAACAAACAACATTTGCATTCCTATGGAAACCATGATCATTGCACATCTATGCCAACAACAACATGTGGCAGGCCAAAAGACAAATAGTCACTGACAATTGCATGATTGAACCACTTTAGTGGCCGAACAAACCCTCTTGTAACTAATATGTATAAAATTTATTATACAAAGGTCATCATAGAAATCTCTTACACTATTTTTTCACATAACAATGTACAAAGTATTTACAAAAGAATATAACATTATAACGGTCTAATTTGCTTTGCCCATCTTTCATTCATTATTTCTATCATTTTGGTTCATGGTTTTGTACCCATGATCTAATGAATCTAATTTATTTAAATTGTCATGCAATTTGCATTTTAGAATCAGATTATTTAATGAGAACTTTGATTTGGTTGAACTAGAAGGGAATGAAGGAGATTTTATAGTTGCATAAGCTATTCCAAGATGCCACAAGATAGACGTATCACATTGTTATTACTCTCTCTCTCTCTCTCTCTCATGCACACATGCCACACAAAAAAGGGAGGGGAACATCTATGTTTGTAAGGAGCATTATCTATGTGAACATCCATGATGGAATAAGGATCATGGTAGATTGGTGCTTATATGTTGTTGCAAATTCGTGCTCATGATCATTTTTGGATAGGAGGGAAGGGGATTTTAAGTCATAGAAGCTATTCCAAGACGCCACAAGATAGACATATCTGATAGTTTATTTTTTTTAGAATTGCTCGCCTAACAAAGGAGGGCAAGTATTCACACACATAAGCAACACATAGGAGGGAGGGGGACATCGAGAAAACATACAAACATAATTTTCACCCCAAAACCAATCATCCATTATGTTAGTAGCAAGGGCACTACTTGTGGGGGTGCCTTCGTGGGCATATAAATCATGGTATATTGAGACTTATAAACAATCATGTACAACAACAACCGACATGGAAAAAGGGAAAATGAGTTTTATAATTGTAAAAGCTAATCCAAAATGTTACAAGATAGGTGCATTTAATTATTATTGTTCACACACACATACTCAAGTGACACAAAAGAAGAAGTGTGGGATAAGGGATGGTCAAACCACACCTCTTCCCAATACCTTTTATGTTGCAAATTTGAGAAGAATTTGCCCACTCAAATCTTTACAACTAAAAAAACAACCTAAAAGATTCAAATCATGATTTTATCAACGGATTTCACAATTTCAACTATTTTAAGTTTCAAATTTTAAGAAATATAACCAAAATGAACTGATATAAATACCAACTATATATTCCCAAGTAAAGAAAAAAAAAGAAAAAAACAAACAAACAAATGAAAAAAATAACTAAACAAATAAAAAAAATATTTATATTGGAAAAAAACCAAACAAATAAAAAAATATTTATATTATAAAAACAATGAAAAAAAAATCAAAAAAAAAATATATATATATATATATATATATATATATATATATATATATATATATTCCATGTACATTATAATGTATCATATCACTACCTCAATTTGATTCATTACCACATATATATATATTCCCCATGTACATTATAATGTATCATATCACTACCTCAATTTGATTCATTACCACAACAACCCTCAACAACATTTCATCATAGATTTCCAAAAAGAATAATTTTCAATCTCAAGTTGGGAAAGAGAAGATTCCCAGGTTGCTTCCACGTGTCCAATGAGTGGACCCACAGCCCCTGAATCCACAAACCCCATCCAAAAGCACTCATTATTTTATTTTAATCATTTTCATTTTGTTCTATTTTCATACATGTAAACATCATACCCTAAAATATTTGATCTCATCGAAGGTCGATGAACTTCCACATCACCGCTTTGCCAATAGCAAGAAGCCCGGGCGGAAATCACGGTGCCACGTATACAAAATAAGAGCAACATAATTAAGGACAAAGAAAAGGTTCCTGTAGTTGTAAAGCAAGCAAGAAAACAAGGCGAAAGGCAAAAGTTGAGTGAGGATAGATCGTAAGGGTTTCAATCCCGCGACCTATAGATTGCTTAACATTCATGTTTATCAACTATTAATGCCATTGTGGCACTAGGGTTTCTTGCTTCGTTTGTCATACGCCAATCGATCATGTTACCTACCTAAACTTGTGGAACACAAACCTTGGAACCGAATTTCAGGGTAACATTAATCAATTCATTTACCTTTTAAGCTTTTCCATGATATTTTGGAGTTTTATGGTTTGCGTGGAAGTTTTTCCTTGGAATTTTGGAGTATTTAGCGTTTTCTTTACAAGGATCTTCCCTTGTTGTTTTATGGATTTGATTTTTTTGGTCCACTTTGGGACAAATGGAGAATTTCATCTGGAGCTTTTATGTGGTAGTGATGAAAAATGAAAAACCAGTTAAGACCAGAACACAGTTTGTTTTGTGAGGGTCGGTTTTCTAGCATTATCTATTGTGTTGAAGTGTTTACATGCATATGAATATCGTACAATGGGTTCTTTTCTCTAATATTTTTCTGATTCTTTCCTGAGAATAAGTCTTCAGGTAAATGTCGGAGATTTGGTGCGTGATCTATCTCTATTTTGGGATAAGTATTAGAAATTCTTTTGAGCTTCATGATCTCAATGAGAATGAGGATAAAGTTTATAAATCACAATTTTGATGGTGTTGTGGGATGTGATTTTTTCTTGTAAACTATATATATAAATAAGACAGACACCAAATTTGGTTTAAGACGGTTCTTTGTTTGTGGGACAAGGGACTGTCGTCGTGCATCCATTTGACTTCTAAAGTATACATAAGTGTACATATCCTACCCCATGTGGATTTGAACCTATGATTTCCAAGGAAGAAACACATGTTCTTAATAACAAAATAACACAAAAAAAATACAATGTTTAATTCAATAAAAACACAATAACACAAATAAAATGCAATATTTAGTTACATGTAAATACAATGAAATCAATAAGATACAATGCTTAATCAAATGTGTTCAATATACAAACAAATATTTACCTTGGTTTGTAATTTTGATGATAAATATTTAACTTGGTTTGATTGAATCCTTGGGTGTCTTTGGTAGCTTTAATTCTCATGTCATGCACAATCAATGAGCATGAGCATTCCTATGGGTCAAGATTCATATGGAAAGCATGCATGAAAGTGAAATGTGTGTGTGTGTGTGTGTGTTTATTTATTATTCGATATCTCAATAGGTTTACAATAGTGTGCATAAATACACAAGAATGAATATAGTCGCGTCTTTAGACAATGGATGTGACTTAACATTGACGGTATAATTAATAAACAACATCAAATGTAACATACAATAAGGCATATTACAAGTCATCCCTTCCTGAAAAGCTTCGTCCTCAAAGCATGGGTAAAGATGAATGCTTGGATCTAAACTCCTCATTTTCCCAAGAAGCTTCATCTTTTGATCATTTTTTCCATTTGATAAGATACTCATTAACTCTTCTAGAACACAAGAATTTGGTTCGAACTTCTAAAATATCTTCTAGAAGTAAAACTAACTTTCATTCTTCATATAAAAGAGGCAATTTTGTTTGTATATGGATGGTAGGACCCAACTTTTTCTTCAAACAAGAAACATGAAAAACGTCATGCAATTTCCCTTTGTTTGGAATATCAAGGGCATAAGTAACTTGAACGATTCTCTTTCGAATTTGATAGGGTCCATAAAATTTACGAGCCAATTTGCATTTCTTGTAATTTTTAAGATAACTTTGTTTGTAAGGTTATAGTCGAACAAACATCCAATCTCCTGTCATAAATTCTCGGTCGGTTCTTCTTTTTTTAGCTTTGTTGTTTGATTTGATTCCTTTCTTTTTCGAGATGAGCTTTAAGAGTACATGAAATTTCATTCGATGTAGCTAGATAGTCTTTCATGGAAAGAACTTTGGAATTGATAACATATTCCTTGATTAAGGGAGGAGTATAACCATACAGGGACGTTTTTGTTGAGGTATGATACATACTATTGTACCACCATTCTGCAAGATGTAACCAATTAATCCATTGTGTCTGACGATCATTCACAAAATTCCTTAGGTACCCTTCAAGGAATTTATCAACCACCTCAATCTGGCCATGTGTTTGGGGATGGTATGAAGTACTCATGGTTCAGGATGTCCCAACTTGGTGAAATAATAGTTCCTTCCAAAAGTTGTCAGTGAACTTGGGATCCCTGTCTCTTACGATAACCTTGGGAAATCCATGAAGCTTGAAAATATTTTTAACATAGCTATCAACGACTTGGCTAGTCTTGGATTTTGAAGAAATCCCAACAAAGTGGGCATATTTGGTTAGTCGATCTAAGATTACAAATATAGAATATTTTCTTTCAGAGGTAGGAAGACCAATAATAAAGTCCATAGATATTCCCGACCATTTTTGGACTGGAACATGAAGGGGATGAGGAACATGAAGGGGTTGAAGAAGACCTGGAAGAGTGATTGTTTCAAACTTTTGTAGTTGACAGGTATCACATTTTGCCACATATTTCTAAATGTCAGACCACATACCCTTCCAAAAGAAAGATTAGCATATATTGTAGTAAGTTTTGAAAAACCCCACATGGCCTACTATCAAAGAAACACGATTTTCTTTCAAAACTTGGAGTTTGAACTTGGAAGAGTTTGGTAAAAATATCCTTTGTTTGTACCACAATATGTCATTCTCCCAAGTGAATTTAGGATTTGTAGTTGGGTTTCTTTCAACTTCCTCTATTATCTTCCTTATCTCTGGATTTTTGACATACTCAGTTTGAACTTTTGAGATCCAGTCAGGAATGACAATGGAAATAGCGCATATTGTAGCGTCACTATCAAGTTTCCTTGATAACCTGTCTGCAACCAAATTCTCCTTTCCTTTTTAATAAAGAATATCGAAGTCAAAGACCTAGATTTTTCTCACCCATTTTTTTGTTCTAATGAATGGTTCTTCTAAGTTAAAAAATTCTTCAAACTATTGTGGTCCATTTTCGCGAGAAATTATGTTCCCAACAAGTATTGTTTCCGTTTAACCAAGGCATGCTTAATTGTCAACATTTCTTTGTCATATGTTGATTTTTTTTGCTCCATTAGTTTGAATTTTTTACTTTCGAATACGATGGGATGATTATCTTGCATAAGTACAACACCTACTCTTGTTCCTGAAACATCACATTCAAGGACAAATGTTTTGGAGAAATTTGGTGTTGTCAAAACTGGGGTGGATGTCATTAAGAGCTTCAACTTTCTAAAACATGCTTCAGCCTCGTCATTCCATTTAAACGCATCTTTTTTCAATAGTGTTGTTAATGGGGCCATGATCTATGCATAGTTTCAAACAAATCTTTTGTAGTACCCGATAAGACCAAGGAATCCTCATAATGATGTGATTGATTTTGGGCTAGGACACTCAGTAACTGCCACATTTTTCTTCAAATCAACCTTAATTCCTTCATCTGATATGACATGTCCCAAAAATACTATCTCTTTTTTTCCAAAGCTACATTTAGATTTGTTAGCATAGAACTTATTCTCTTGAAGAAGTTTTAATATTGTCTCTATATGTTTGGGGTGTGAATTCCAGTTCTTACTATAAACAAGGATATCATCAAAGAAGACAAGTACAAACTTTCATAGGTATAGATGAAATAAATCATTCATTACTACTTGGAAGGTAACAAGAGCATTGGATAAACCAAAAGGCATGACCCAAAATTCGTACAACCCTTCATGGGTATAGAAAGCATTTTTGGGAACATCTTCCTCTCGAATTCTTGTTTGGTAATAACCTGATTTCAAGTCCAACTTGGAGAAACATTTAGCTCCATGGAGTTCGTCTAATAACTCATCCACAATTGGAATTGGAAATTTATCCTTTATCGTAATTTTGTTAAATGCTTGATAATCAATAGAAAGTCTATACGACCCATCCTTTTTCCTAACAAGTATAGGCGGAGTTGAGTAAGGACTCTTGCTTCGTGTAATAACACTACAATCCAATCATCCTTGAACCAAGCGTTCAATTTATGTCTTATGTTAGTGCGACAGCCTATAAAATTTTCTTCTAATTGGGGCAGAACCAGGGATCAATTCTATGATGTGATCTCTAGAATGAGGTGGAGGAAACCCACGAGGAGGTTCCTGAAAATTGGTGCTATATTTTCCAAGAATTTTGTCTAATTTCTTGGTATCATCATTTTTGTTCTCATTAGTAGTTCCCTCTATTGCATAGTAGTGTAAGAAATAATCTTGGGCTCCCTTTTTTATCATTTTTTCCATTCTATTAGACGAGACTATTTGTGGAGGAGGATAGTTAATTCTTTGTAATATGTGTTTTTCCCCATTTTCATAAAATCTTATAAATTGCTCTTGTAAGTTTAATCCAACAGTACCAAGCATGGCTAACCATTGGGCCCTCAAGACAATATATACCCCTCCAATTGGCATAAC
Source organism: Picea sitchensis (assembly GCA_010110895.2). Taxonomy (NCBI): domain Eukaryota; kingdom Viridiplantae; phylum Streptophyta; class Pinopsida; order Pinales; family Pinaceae; genus Picea; species Picea sitchensis. Next base: position 469,186 of record SNQJ01S0000012.1, on the reverse strand, counting down.
ATACATAGGAGATTTTAATTTGTAATCATTAATGGTTACTTCTACCGTGTGGCATTTCCCATCACATGAAGCAATCCTATTTCCCAAGATGGAGACTTGAAATTCATAGCTAGGATAAATGAATATGTTTAATTTCCTTATTATCTTTGTATCAATAAATTTATGTGAACTGCTATTGTCTATAAGCATTGTTACTTTAGTTTTCTTAACATAGCCATAAACTCAAACCAGTGGGTTAGCTCAAGTGGATGAGTGTCGTTGTTTTCTCAAATGAGGTTCTGGGGTCGAATCACCAACACAGAGCCTATATAGGGCCTCACTTGATGTCCCCACTGGGTTAGGCCCATAATCATGCCAAATGGTTTACCTCGTTTACCATCCATGAAATGTGGTGAAGTACTTGAGGGTTTCCCGTGCTCTTTTCTGAGGAAAAAAAAACATGGCCATAAACTTTAAGAGTTTGGGGTTGAGAAATACTTGTCATTGCGGCAACAGAGAGTGTCGGAATTGCGTTTTAATTTCATAACTCATGGTAATTTCTTGGGTCTCCATTATTTGTTTCTTCATCAGATTAAGATATGTCCCCTGCTTCCTCATCCTTGGCATTGTCACTGTTGTCTATTTCACATTGAAAAAAAAATTGTCCTTGCACTTATGGTCGAGTTTCCAATTGGGTGTGTTACATTTAAAACATCGGTCTTTCTCTTTTCTTGTATCTGGTGGCAGTGTCCTTTGGTGAGGGGGAATGTATTTGGAGCTAGAGCCCTCGAGTGAGCACCATGATGTCTATTAATATGCTTTAAGTTTATTTTCGTCAGTGATGTGGGGCCTGTTGGTGGGGGACGGTGAATTTCACCTAGCCCACCAGTGATCAATTCCCATCGAGAATTTTGTTGACTATGATAAGGCTCAAGGGGTAGATGACCCCTGGGATAGACTTCCACCTCCTGGCAGTCGAGTCGTCTCGGCCCTTGTTGAGTCACAAGTTTTGGATATATCTGGCTTGTCGGCTGTTAGATATATCCTTGGGTTTATAGTGGAAGCTAGCAGATTTGAACCTAGGCCATGCCCAGGTAATCCCAACATGTTACCGATTTCCCCATGCCTTAGAAAAAATATTCTTTAAGTTTCTTTTCAACGATTTTGGCTTTCTGACAAGCTTGCTCAATATCCTTAATGTCAAGCAATTCGAGCTCATTTTGGATATTTTCCTTCAACCATGATAAGACTATTTTAAGCAGCCAATACTTTGATATATTAGGGACACGAGTGGTTATCATATGTAGATCCTGTGAAAATTCCTCCATTATACCAGAATGTTGTAATCAAGCGAGTTTAGTAAAAACCCCATTTTCTTCTGTGTCGATAAAATGTAGGAATAAGTTCTTTTTTAATACATCCCAATATCTTTCTAGAGATTTGGATTTTTCTCTCCACCATAGGAACTAGTCATATACAAAGTCCTTCATATGTATAGATGCAATGTTAACTTTTTCTTCATCGTCAGAAATTTGGTAATACCTGAAGTATTGCTCGATTTTATTTACCCATCTTGTTGTTTCTCTTGTATTTGAACCATCAAATTCTGGAACATCAATTTTCGCCTTGGCCATGCCATTATTATATTCCCTCATGTTGGATGACTAGTGTGATTGGGGAGCACTACTACATGTGAGCGGAAAAAACGACGGCGTACTCCGACAGTACCGATAAAATCGATCGTACTATCGGATTTTACTTGCTTTTTTTGTATTTTTTTTTTTTAATCCTGATGTTCGTCGACTATTCGATGACATGGTCTTTAGCATCGGATATCCAATGATTACAAGTTACTTAATGTCGGATATCTGACGGTTTACATGGTTAATGATTTGCTTACCAACTATTGACAAAGTCAATATTTGTGTTCGTTAAGTAACATCTCTCTGGTCAACAGTAGTCGAAAGTCCAATGAAAAAGTGATATATAATTTAAAAAGATCGAAATATTAAAGATGTTAGACGTTGTTCCAATACTAGTGATGGTTTGCAGAGGTTATAAGAGATATTTTTAGGTCAGAATACAAAAAAATATATATTTTGGTAATTGCATTATAAATATTTAAACTAAAGAGGCTGATTTTTTAAAATAATGATCATCATTGAAAGTTTGGTAAGGAAAAATGTCACATAACATTCCTCCAGGAGGACAAGGCCGAGACTTGATATCTGCATTGGTCGAGGCTTTGGGTGATCTAAAATGTTATTGCCCTTGTAAAAAATGCAGGGGCTATAATAGAAGGATACTTTTAATAAAAACAACCAAAAAACATTGTAGTGAGTATGTACACCTTGAAGAGGGGGAAGAATATCGTCCCTTGGTAAGTTATTCATTATATGTCTTTATATTGCAGATTTTTTTGTAAACATTTATATGTTAAATGCAGAAGAAAAATAATGTATCGTTTTTTTCTTTATGGATATATTCTACGTAAACAAGAACAAATAGACAGTAAGTTAAGAAGAGAATAAGTATACATAAGATGTACATTTTAATTAGGGTTTAGGGTATGGTTTAGTGATTAAGGGGTTTAAGGTTTAGGGGTACAGGGTGTAAGGGGTATGCTTATCCAAGTCATGGACATGGTATGAGGAGGAACTATAAATGTCTTAAGGCATAAAATACGCTTTTAGGACTCCCAAACCATGCATAGGGTCTAAAACCACCACATAGACCCTATAAATGAAATCTTTGGCATATGTGTACTCATGATAATGGCACCATTACAAGGTTGTAATTAGTGGCTATTATTCTTTAATTTGACCCCTAGCAAAGTGACCTATGAATGGGGCCAATGTTGAATTTTTTTCAGTTTGTGCTTGTAAGCACTGAAATTTGAAGCGGTTATAGTAGATGCATGCGTTGATGGTATGGGAGGGTTTCGAGACTCAAATACGACTCACACAAAGCATTCGACAATCAAACGACAAAATTAATGAGAACAACAATGTTTCAAGTGTGAAGTGTGAAATGCATTGGCCACATGGAGATTAATGAGAACAACAATGTTTCAACATTACAAACTGCTCACAATAATCAAAATTTATGAGAACCTCAATCAAACAAGGAGACCTAATATTTTTCTTCACTTAAATATGTGTGCATTTTTTATTGCATTAAAAAGTTGTATGCAAAAGGGATGAACAAGAATTTCTTTGCTATAAAATAAAAATATTTTTTCCCACTATTGTACTTCATTCTTCATATCCTGCATGTTTTTTTCCTCATTGCTAAGCCCAAAAAGCAACCACTATTTTGGATATTACACTTTTATAAGCTCATGGATTTCAAATTATCTAAAGAAATTACCATAGAACTATGAAATTATTGGTGGGTAGTAAGCTCTGCGAGGTAGGTGGTATAAATCCCATTTATTATTCTTTGCAATTAATGTTTATTGTCGGATTTTGGTTTATATTCATTTACATTTTTTTTTACATATCTCATTGCAATTGTTAGAAATGGTTGCCAAAATCCCAAACCTATAAATTCATAATGTAAACCCCCAAGGAAATGCCCCACCCTCAATGGAACATAATGCAAAAATCCTAATAGAGTGATAGCCAACCTAAGAATGTTGAGATATATATACCACTTGGACTCTTACTTGCCCAAATTTTAGATGAAATCATTGATATAATTACTTAAGCAAATGAAGACATTATCAATAACCTCTTATAGAGAGAATATTTATCCTAAATACATACATGGTTTGGATAATATTGCAAGAAAAGAACTAAAGAGTAAAAAACTAGATGACATATTTTCCCTTTTCATAGCCCTCATATAGGTTAAATCCCAAACACTATCAAACCTCATATATCTATCAAATGGTGCACTTATCAACCATTTATTGATAATTTGATGGATAGGTAATACATGGTTTGTAATGTGCTACCTCATAACAATAGGGAAATCCCACTATGTTTCTTGAGGAAAATGTATGTAGAGTGTGTTTTGGGAAACTTGTTAACTATTTTCATCACTTAGAATTCCATGATGCTTGTTTGGATATTCCACACAACTAACCCAATGCAAGGCACCAAGATGGAAAATACTTAATCCCTTGACCTTGTTGGAATTCCCACTTCCAAAGGAGTTGCTTCCACAAACACAAGAAGAATTGCTCCAATTGACACAAATGACGGTATGTCATGACACATGTGTAGAGGTATTGAGTGTATGGTGTCATCATATACTAGTGGGGTAGGACCATCAACTCCCAGTTGGGCATAACACCATATAGTAGTGAGGGAATACTATCATATATCAATGGTTTTAGTTGTTATTCACATCCATGAATGTTTTGTGGCTATAATTTCCATGGTCTTTTAGGAGATAATTACCATGGTGGATTTATTTTTGTTGCAAGAAGAGAGGTCATAAGGCATTCGAATATTGATATTTATATCCATGTTCTTTCTATGGAATGAGAAACCATGGTGTGGTTGAGTGTTGGTTAAGGGGTTTAAGGTTTAGGGGTATAGGGTGTAAGGGGTTAGGGGTTAAGATTTTAATTGTTTAAAGGTTAATAAGGAAAGATTAGGGCTTAGGGGTTAAGGTAGATTTAGGGGTATTAGGTTGTTAAGCCCCAAATAGTGGCTCATTACCCCTTAATTGAGGCATATTACATTAGTAATGTCATTTTATTTATGTCAGCTTTATTCCATTATGTTGTAATTGTACCTCCTAGTCTCATATATATACCAAGGAGACATTTTCATTTGGAATCATCTTTTATTTGGACATTTATGTGGGGTATAAGGAGGTTTCCCCCTCGAAGAGGCTTATTACCTGAAATTCTCTCTTTTTCAAGGCATTGAGTACTTATTCTGAGGTTTTTCTATGCTATATTGATATTTGGTTCTTAACATATGGTATCAAAGCTCAAGGTCTTGGGGTTTTGCTGTTGCATCTGAGACACCTTGGAATTTTCATGATAATTGTTTTTCTACAACGTTTCAGAAGGAACGACTTGGAGGATATTTTGTAGACGAATCAAGGTATGTTGGGTTAAAATTTCAACTCTTGAGGCCTTATACTTTCAAAGATACAACTTGTGTAAGATAGGGTTCTAGAATCATCCTGAATTGATTCATTACGAAATTTTCTCTATAAAATTGTTTCTGTAACGTTTCAAACCCTGAACTCTGGAGGCTATTCACAAAAATTAGTAAGGTATCTATGGTAAAATTTCAGCTTCTGGGTCATCTTACATTTGTAGATACACCCTGTGGAAGATAGGGTATCTGACTAGTCCTATTGACTAGTCTCAAGCAGGTGTTCTGGGTAAAACAATCATAAGTTCTTCCTGGAGTATCCAAATTGATTGAAACTAGTTGCATTGGATAGTGAACAGTCTGTAGTGGTTTTGGTACGATTTTCAGAATTTTATATCAATTATTTTGTGCGAGGCACGCTACAAGTGAGATCTCCTGGAAAGGCCAAAAATCAGCAAGTTGTGGGGAAGTTACCATAAATTCCACTTGGTACATCCATTTTTTATCATACCTGTGGCATTGCAGAGAAGAAATATCAGAGAACTACAAAAAAGAAAAATTCATACCCATAACGGCCGAAATTTTGGATATATAATAAAAGGAAGATTGTCTAGCAGAACCACCTCAAAATTAAGGTTTAAAGTGATACTTGGCCAACATGCCACCAAAAAAGGGAACTTCTACACCAAATAAGCCTCTAGACAGTCCTACTTGGACTCTTGATGAAGGTGAAGAAATGCGTAGGGACATAAATGATTTACAGAAGAAGACAGTAACAAAAGATTAACCACAAGAGATGAGGGATTCAATAAATACTAAGAGGGATGGTTTAAAAGGCGAGATCATGGAAGGATGGAAAATTTTCCTAATAGAGAGGACACCTGAAAGTGAAAATGTATCCCATGAAATTCATGATGAGGACAAAAGGAAGATGAATCAATAATGGAGAAACCCTAACTTTGGGTTGAAGACCAACCACTTTCCTAAGATCTATATGAGGAAGTTTGATGGAAAGGACCCAATCACATGGATACTTCAGATGGAGTAATTCTTTGATCTACACAATGTGCCACATACACAAGGTACGAATTGCTTCTTTATATTTAGAACCCAATCAATTTTTGTGGTATCGATGGCTTTGTTCTTGCAAATCACTCGTCACTTGGACAATTTTCACGGAAGAAATGATAGCACACTATGAGGATACAAGGAGCAATACCTTCTTTAGCCAATTGATAAATCTCAAGCAAAAGGGATCAATTACAGAGCACATTGAGAACTTCCAAAGATTGAATATAAAGGTAACAAATATTCCATATGAGCACTTGATTGATGTATTCATAGGAACTTTAAGGGATAACATTCAACATGAGGTTCGTCTTTGGGAACCCAAATCATTGGAGAATGCATTTAGG
>SNQJ01S0000012.1:411763-455842 GCA_010110895.2 Picea sitchensis | reverse complement strand
TTCATGCTTAAAGAAGGTTATAGGTGACAAGATCCCAGTTCAAACTATATTGCTATAACTTGACAAGGAAGGAAAAATCATATTGGAGCCTGAAGCCATCACTGACACAAGAATTTTCCAGCTGAGGAATAGATCCATTTCAGAGTATCTTGTTAAATGGAGGAAACTACCAGCTGAAGATTCCACTTGGGAAGATGAGTCTTTTATACAGAAGCATCCAGAGTTACTCAAGCATTGCGGACAACACTTGTCTCAAGGGGAGGGGCATGTTAAGCCCTAAATAGTGGCTCATTACCCCCTAATTGGGGCATATTACATTAGTAATGCTATTTTATTTATGTTGGCTTTATTCCATTAAGTTGTAATTGTACCTCCTAGTCTCCTATATATACCAAGGAGACATTTTCAATTGGAATCATCTTTTATTTGGACATTTATGTTGGGTATAAGGAGGTTGCCCCCTCGAAGAGGCTTATTACCTGAAATTCTCTCTTTTTCAAGGCGTTGAGTACTTATTCTGAGGTTTTTCTATGTTATATTGATATTTGGTTCTTAACATAGGTCCTATTAGGGGGATTAGGTCCTCTTAGGGAATTTAGAGGTTATTGGGGTTTTAGGGAGTAGGGGTTAGAGGTTTAGGGTTAGGGATTAATGGGTTAGGCCAAGTTAGGGGTTTTTAATTAGAAATCACTAATGGAAAGTGGAGATGCCACACTGGTTGAATGTCTTTGTCTTTGTTGTCTTTGTTGTCTTTGTTTTCCTATATTATATTTGTAAATGTTTGTATCATTTTAATATTTGTTATATACACTAATATTACTTGATTGTTTGTAATTATAAAGGAATGAAGCCCTAGGGCAATGCCCGTGGAGGAAGACGTGTTTGTACAAGCGCATGTTCAGGAACATGGAGCGAATATTGAAGATCAAGTTAATGATCCTATGGAAGAAGATGTTGATGCTAATAACACAGTTGAAGAAGATGGGACAAATATATTGATCTAGGAGACATTTAATAATGTTGGAATGGATGATGATGACAACCAGCTTAATGATATTTTTTATATACTTATACTTGAAAAGGCAAGTCAACCTCTTTATGAAGGCTCCAAAACAAGTTTTCTCTCTGTTATATTGTTGTTGGTGAACTTAAAGGTTATGAATGATTTGTCAAACACTTGTGTGACACAAATGCTAAGTTATGTAATATTTTTGTCACACTTAGTACATGATGATAAAGGTTTTCTCTTTTCCTCTATTTTTATTATTAGTCGATCAGCTGTAAAATTTGGATGCAATATGTACGATTAATATTCTTTACATTAACTAGTATTGATTTTTTATGTTGTAGATTGTTAGGTGAATTTTTGTTACCACCATCAAATGTTTTATGCTGCACATATCAAGATTTGCATGCCATTATGAAAGATATTGGAATGGCGTATCAAGCTACTCATGCATGTCCTAATGATCATATTTTATATTATAGAGAACATGTGTCGAAAGAAGAATGCCTGAAATGTCAAATTAGTAGATATTGAACAGATCAAGTAACAAAAAAGGTGGCTCGCAAGATTCTTCATTATATTCTCCTAATTCCACGTTTGCGGTGATTATTTAGGTGCAAAAGCATAGCACAGTTTATGGATTACCATGCAAAGAATAGAATTAAAGATGGTGTTCTTTGAATTCTTGCCGATGGATCTGCATTTAAGAAGATAGAGGAAATATGGCCAAATTTTAAATATGAACATCGTAATCTTAGGCTTTCATTGGTAGTTGACGGTGTCAATCCATTTGGAGAGCTCAGATCTACTTACTCGGTGTGGCCTGTTTTTTTTATCAACAATAACATTCCTCCATGGATGTCAATAAAGAGGGAGCACATAATGTTGGCAATGATTGTTCCATGTATTTTCTTAGAATTATTTTTTTAAACATGGTAACATCTCATTTGTCTTGTTTGTTTCATAATTATGTCTTATATTTTATTGTTTAGTCATATATATTCAATTATGTGATCTTATAATCATGTTTGATATTTTTTTTATTTACTCATATATGTAGTAATTATGTATTGTATGTTAAATCAATTAGGTAAGTACCAATTCAAAGATATGAATGTACATATCAAGCCTCTTATTAAAGAGTTACTAGAGTTATGGAAGGGCATCACTATGTATGATATCTCTAGACCAGTAGATGCGCAAAGGGAATTTAAATTCCATGCAACGCTTGTATGGACAATTCATGATGCCCCAGGGCTAACACATTTCTGTGGTATGTTATAACGTTACATTGCACTTTAATAGCGTTTAATTTTATGTAGGCTTCAATTACCTGGGCTATTTTCTCAAGCCTTCAAGATACAAAACAGAGGATTGGTGTTGGCTCATAAAAAAGTTTGAAAGGAGAATTGATCACCGGTGTAATCGTTGACTTACTCTCGCAGGAAGATTGGTGTTAATAAAGGTAGTTCTAGAGAGCCAACCGATATACTGGATGACTCTGGTCGCGGTACCAAATTCAGTTCTGGTTAAAATTCGTCAGCTTATTTTCTCCTTTTTATGGTCGGGTTGTAGCGAGAGGAAACGTATGCACCCATGTAATTGGGAGATGATCGCAAGGCTGAAGAAGGCGGGAGGGTGGGGTATGAGAAATATCTCCTTTTTCAACAAAGCTTTAGCGGCCAATACCTTATGGAGAGGGCTGACCAAAGCTGGTATTTGGCACAATGTTATTAAGGACAGGTATTTACCTTATTGTTCAGTGTCAACTTGGTTTAGATCGGCCAATAGATCACAGGGGTAAGCATCACCGGTCTGGAAAAATATTTTAAAAGCAATATCGCTTTTAGATCATTGGTTGTGCTAGAAGCCAGGTAATGGAGTGGCGGTCTAGGTAAGTAGACATTGTATTATGGGACTGGGCCAACAATCTTTTTTATTGAATGATCTTGTTGAGGCATTGAAATTACAGGGTGTCACTTTTTTGTACCAGGCACTAAATATTTGTACATAACTCCTTAGCTCTTACTAGAAAGAGTATTCTATGCTTGGTCTCTCCGAGGATCTAGCAAAAGAATAGGAAGTTTATCATAGTGCCCTCATGGGGGTGGGCATCCAGTTAAGTGATATTGATGACGATTTATTGTGGTCGGGAGGAGACAGTTTTTGGATTCCCTCAGTAAGTAATCTTTATAAGGCTCTGACAGAGAGAATCTGGCAACATACAATGAAAGGTTGGAGCTACAAGCTGTGGAAGTGGAACATTTCTCTAAAAATTAAACTTTTCTTCTGGTTAGTCCTGAGAAACAAAGTCCTCACCTGGGAGAACCTGTTAGCAAAGGGTTGGGAAGGACAGAGTTTTTGTATCCTGTGTAGAAAGAACTCGGAGACTTAAAACCACATATTTATTCATTGTCCGTTCACTCGTCAAGTTTGGAACCTTCTCGCGGGGACCCTCAAGTTACCGTTGATTTGGGATGGGAGCACAGTCGATGATTGTATGGTGACTTGGGTCGGCTAGCACCCAAATTTGACTGAGATACCAGCATTTGTTTGTTGGTACTTTTGGATGGAGAGAAACAAGTTCTTGTTCAATAATGAGATTATTTCTTCTTATGTGGTGGCTTTAAAGGCCGTAGGTTCTTTCAATGTTTGTGTTTCATCTTGCAAAGGCCCAAAACTTTACAGGTTCAAAATTTCACCTCGGATTCAGCAAAAGGTGGGGTGGTTTGATGGAGCGGCTACAGCAGATGGATCTCATAGTGGAGTGGGAGGCATTATTAGATTAAATGCAACTACTTCATTTAAATAGACCTTCAACACTGGAGAGCTGGGACAAATAATAGAGCAGAGTTATTGGGGGTCTGGGCTACTCTTTTCTTGGCCACAAGATTACATATTACAAGTTTACAGATTATAGGGGACTCAAAGATCATTATAGATTGGTGTAATGGAAACGGGAATCTCTAGAGCTTGGTGCTGGAAGGATGGAAGGATCAAATTAAAAAGATGAGCACACTTTTTGAAAAGATTTCTTGTAATCATGCCTATAGAGAATTCAATAAGGAGGCGAATGAACTTTCAAAGAAGGTGCTTAAAGATCATATCCAGCGAGGAGCGATTCTCTACACTTAGTGGGAAGATAACAAGCAAGGACCTCCTAGGAGCTTCAAATTTTTCTAATCTTTGCAGGAATTATTTTTCTTATGATGAAGACAGTTTCTTCCTCTGAAGATTAGTTGTGATGTTTGAAAATAGGCTGGAATCCTGGTTAAAGTCTTGGGGTACCGGAGCATTAGCCTTATTTTGATAGTCTGTAATGTCAGCAATGAATTTATAAATCTATATTGTTGTCACAGTTTTTGAGATGATAGTTGAAAGATGTTTATTAGAGATGTAATCCTATTATATTTACTAATATAAAGAGTAATTTTCTTGTTTGGAAAAATGTGTGTGTATCTCCCCTTGTAATATGGTAATTTATACCAAATGAGGGATCTTTTTTATTGGTTTCTATTTTCCATTTTTCTCATTCACTTGTATTTTCAAGGAAGAAAATAAAAGTGAATGAAAAAAATGGGAAATAGAAACCAATACAAAAAGATCGCTCATTTGGAATAAACTTCTATATTACAATAGGAGACCACATTAGTGGAAAAAAAAAATGGAAAACACAAAAAGATAGTTTGTTGGACATAAATTTACCATATTACAAGAGGAAACAAAGTAGTGGGAGAAGAAAAATGAAAAACACAAAAATATCACCCGCTTGGCATAGATTTACCATATTTAAAAAAATAAAATAAAGACGAAAGTAATGGAAGGAAGAAAATGGAAAATATGAACAAGCATGCAAAGAAATATAATCTTAAGTTGGAAATAAAAAATAACAAATGAAATATAACTACATAATGGAATACAGGTTTATAAACATTTATATAAAACCAAGTAAAGTAATAGAAAAATAAAATTTATAAATATAGATTTTTAAAAATATATAATTAAATATATATTTTTTAAAATTTTGAATTTGATTATTTTTAAAATTTGTATTAAAAAAAATTGCACAATTTTGAATGATGAAAAGAGAAGGTAAGAAGATTAAAGACATAATAAACATAAAATAAATTGATGTGACTAGCGAGGGAATGTTAAACTTGGGAGAAAGGAGAAGGGAAAATAAACACAACACACTTTTGCTTGTGAATAAGTAAAGTGACCAATGAGGGGGAGAATAGAACTTGGGGGAAAATGAGAGAGAAGAAGTGAAGTGATTAGCAAGGGGTAGAGTTGAACAAGGAAAGTGGAGAAGTGAAGTGACCAGCAAGGGGGAGAGTAGAATTATAGGGAAAAGGAGAGTGATTAGTTAAGGAAGGGAGTAGAGCATAGAGCTTGGAAAGGAAGGAGAGTGATAAACTAGGGAGGAGAGTAGAACTTGGGGAGGAAGGAGAGGATAAAAATAGAAGGAGGTAGGCATAAGAGTGGAGGGGAATTGGTTCTTTGGAAGAAGAGGATTGTTTTAGGAATGTTTTCTCTTTGTGAAGGTGATTTATAATTGGTTGTTAAAATTTGTTGAGTTTGTAATTATCTTCTTAATTAGTGTTGTTGGGATTTTTCAAAATCTCTATAATTTCCTTTATAAGTTTCATAAAGTAAAGTCAATATTTGTGCTTTGAGAGTAGTTGTGGGTATCAAATGCCTAATGTTACATATGTTAGAAAGCATCCATCCTCTTCACCAACATGTCATTTGAACTACCTCAGACCCCCAATGGTGTGTACCAACCTAAGATCACGATGTGCGTCCACCTCCGAGGTCTAAGGGGTAGCACCTCTCATGACCTCCAATCATCATTGATGGGTGGGGTTGAAATCCCCTATAGGGGTTGAGGGATAAGTGTTATGATGTTTGTAAAGCCTCTACAAGATTTGTCACATTGAGTTCCAGTTGTGTGGACCAAGTTCCAATTTGCATACCTTAACAACTTGCACACATCATAATGTACACACTTGAGTGTTCTATGTGAACAAACAACATTTGCATTCCTATGGAAACCATGATCATTGCACATTTATTCCAACAACAACATGTGGCAGGCCAAAAGACAAATAGTCACTAACAATTGCATGATTGAACCACTTTAGTGGTTGAACAAACCCTCTTGTAACTAATATGTATAAAATATATTATACAAAGGTCATAATAGAAATCTCTTACACTATTATTTCACATAACAATGTACAAAGTATTTACAAAAGAATATAACATTATAACGGTCTAATTTGATTTGTCCATCTTTCATTCATTATTTCTATCATTTTGGTTCATGGTTTTGTACCCATGATCTAATGAATCTAATTTATTTAAATTGTCATTAAATTTGCATTTTAGAATCAGATTATTTAATGAGAACTTTGATTTGGTTGAACTAGAAGGGAGTGAAGGAGATTTTATAGTTGCATAATCTATTCTAAGATGCCACAAGATAGGTGTATCACATTGTTATTACTTACTCTCTCTCTCTCTCTCTCTCTCTCTCTCTCTCTCTCTCATGCACACATGCCACACAAAAAAGGGAGGGGGACATATATGTCTGTAGGGAGCATTATCTATGTGAACGTCCATGATGGCATAAGGATCATGGTAGATTGGTGCTGATATGTTGTTGCAAATTCGTGCTCATGATCATTGTTGGATAGGAGGGAAAGGGATTTTAAGTCGTAGAAGTTATTCCAAGACGCCAAAAGATAGACATATCCCGTAGTTATTTTTTTTTTTTAGAATTGCTCGCCTAACAAAGGAGGGCAAGTATTCACACACATAAGCAACACATAGGAGGGAGGAGACCATCGAGAAAACATGCAAACATAATTATCACCCCAAAACCAATCATCCATTATGTTAGTAGCAAGGGAACTACTTGTGGGGGTGCCTTCGTGGGTATATAAATCATGGTATATTAAGACTTATAAACAATCATGTACAACAACAACCGATATAGAAAAAGAGAAAATGAGTTTTATAATTGTAAAAGATAATCCAAAATGTGACAAGATAGGTGTATTTAATTATTATTGTTCACACACATACTCAAGTGACACTAAGAAGAAGTGTGGGATAAGGGGCAGTCAAACCACACCTCTTCCCGATACCTTTTATGTTGCAAATTTAAGAAGAATCCACCTACTAAAATCTTTTCAACTCAAAAAAACAATCTAGAAAAGTGAAATCATGATTTTAGCAACGGATTTCACAATTTCAACTATTTTAAGTTTCAAATTTTAAGAAATATAACCAAATTAAACTGATATAAATACCTACTATACTATTCCCAAGTAAAAAAAAAAAAAAAACAAATAAAAAATTATTTATATGGGAAAAAAACCAAACAAATAAAAAATTATTTATATTATAAAAACAATGGAAATACACATAAATAAACATATTTAATTTAATAATATTTTTTATAAAATAAAATAAATTAAAAAAATAAATATATATTCCCACGTACATTATAATTTATCATATCACTACCTCAATTTGATTCATTACCACAAGAAGCCTCAACAACATTTCATCATAGATTTCCAAAAAAAATAAAATTCAATCCCAAGTTGGGAAAGAGAAGATTCCCAGGTTGCTTCCACGTGTCAAGTGAGTTGACCCACATGTACGTGAATCCACTAACCCCATCCAAAAGCACTCATTATTTTATTTTAATCATTTTGTTCTATTTCCGTACATGTAAACATCATACCCTAAAATATTTGATCCCGTCGAAGGTCGATGAACTTCCACATCACCGCTTTTCCAATAGCAAGAGGCCCAGGTGGAAAGCACGGTGCCACATATACAAAATAATAGCAACATAATTCAGGACGAAGCAAAGGCACATGTAGTAGTAAAGCAAGCAACAAAACAAGGCAAAAGATCGAAAGGGTTTCGATCACGCGACCTGTAAATTGCTTAGCATTCATGTTTATCAACTATTAATGCCATTGTAGCACTAGGGTTTCTTGCTTCGTTTAACATACGTCGATCAATCATGTTAGCTACCTAAACCTATGGAACACAAACCCTCGAAATGAATTTCAAGGCAACACTAATCAATTCATTTACCTCTTAAGATTTTCCATGGCATTTTGGAGTTTTAGGGTTTGCGAGGAAGTTTTTCCATGGAATTTTGGAGTATTTAGGGTTATCTTTACAAGGATCTTCCCTTGTTGTTTTATGGGTTTGATTATTTTGGTCCACTTTGGGACAAATGGAGAATTTCATATGGCGCTTTTATGTGGCTGTGATGAAAAATTAAAAAACAGTTAAGGCCAAAACATAGTTTGTTTTGTGAGGGTAAGTTTTCTAGCATTATTTATCGTGTTGAAGTGTTTACATGCATACAAATATCGTACAATGGGTTCTTTCCTCGAAACTTTTTCTAATTCTTTCCTGAGAATAAGTCTTCAGCGAAATGTCAAATATTTGGTTTGTGATCTGTCTTTATTTTCGAATAAGTATTAGAAATTCTTTTGAGCTTCATGATCTCTATGAGAATGAGGATAAAGTTTATAAATCACAATTTTGATGGTGTTGCGGGATGCGATTTTTTCTTGTAAACTATATATATAAATAAGACAGACACCAAATTTGGTGTATGAGGGTCCCTTGTTTGTGGGACAAGGGACCCTCGTCATGCAACCATTTGATTGCTAAAGTCTACATAAGTGTACATACCCTACCCCATGTGGATTTGAACATCTGACTTCCAAGGAGGAAACACGTGTTCTTAATAACAAAATAACACAAAAAAACACAATGTTTAATTCAATACAAACACAACAACACACATAAAATTCAATATTTAGTTACATGTAAATACAATGAAATCAATACGATACAATGTTTAATCATATGTGTTCAATATACAAACAAATATTTACCTTGGTTTGTAATTTTGATGATAAATATTTACCTTGGTTTGTTTGAATCCTTGGGTGTCTTTGGTAGCTTTAATTCATGTGTCATGCACAATCAATGAGCATAATCATTCCCGTGGGTCAAGATTTATATGGAAAACATGCATGCAAGTGAAACGCGTGATGTGTGTGTGTGTGTGTGTGTTTATTTATTATTCAGTATCTCAATAGGTTTACATTAGCGTCCATAAATACACAAGAATGAATATAGTCGCGTCTTTAGACAATGGATGTGACTTAACATTGACGATATAATTAATAAACAACATCAAATGTAATATACAATAAGGTATATTACAAGTCATCCCTTCCTGAAAAGCTTCGTCCTCGAAGCATGGGTAAAGATGAATGCTTGGATCTAAACTCCTCATTTTTCCAAGTAGCCTCATCTTTTGATAAATTTTTCCATTTGATAAGATACTCATTAACTCTTCTAGAACACAGGAATTTGGTTTGAACTTCTAAAATATCTTCTAGAAGTAAAACTAACTTTCATTCTGCATATAAAAGAGGCAATTTTGTTTGTATATGGACGGTAGGACCCAACTTTTTCTTCAAACAAGAAACATGAAAAACATCATGCAATTTCCCTTTGTTTGGAATATCAAGGGCATAAGTAACTTGAACAATTCTCTTTCAAATTTGATAGGGTCCATAAAACTTAGGAGACAATTTGCATTTTTTGTAATTTTTAAGAGAACTTTGTTTGTAAGGTTATAGTCGAACAAACATCCAATCTCCTGTCATAAATTCTCGGTCGGTTCTTCTTTTGTTAGCTTGTTGTTTGATTCAATTCCTTTCTTGTTTGAGATGACCTTTAAGAGTGCATGAAATTTCATTCGATGTAGCTAGATAGTCTTTCACGACAAGAACTTTGGAATTGATAACATATTCCTTGATTGAGGGAGGTGAATAACCATACATGGCTTTAAACGGGGACATTTTTGTTGAGGTATGATACATACTATTGCACCACCATTCTGCAAGATGTAACCAATTAATCCATTGTGTCTAACGATCATTCACAAAATTCATTAGATACCCTTCAAGGAATTTATTAGCGACCTCAATCTGGCCATCTGTTTGGGGATGGTATGAATTACTCATGGTTAAGGATGTCCCAACTTGGTGAAATAGTTCCTTCCAAAAGTTGTTGGTGAACTTGGGATCCCTGTCGCTTACGATAACCTTGGAAAATCCATGAAGCTTGAAAATATTTTTAACATAGCTATCAACGATTTGGATAGTCTTGGCTTTTGAATAAATCCCAACAAAGTGGGTATATTTGGTTAGTCGATCTAAGATTACAAATATAGCATATTTTTCTTCAAAGGTAGGAAGACCAATAATAAAGTCCATAGATATTCCCGACCATTTTTTGACTGGAACACAAAGGGGATGAGGAACATGAAGGGGTTGAAGAAGACCCGGAGGAGTGATTGTTTCAAACTTTTGTCGTTGACAGGTATCACTTTCTTCCACATATTTTTGAATGTCGGACCACATACCCTTCCAAAACAAAGACCAGCATATATTGTAGTAAGTTTTGAAAAACCCCACATGGCCTGCTATCAAAGAATCATGATTTTATTTCAAAACTTGGAGTTTGAACTTGGAAGAGTTTGGTAAAAATATCCTTTGTTTGTACCACAATATGTCATTCTCCCAAGTGAAATTAGTATTTATAGTTGGGTTTCTTTCAACTTCCTCTATTAGCTTCCTTATCTCTGGATTTTTGACATACTCAGTTTGAACTTTTGAGATCCATTCGGGAAAGACGATGGAAATGGTGCATAGTGTAGCGTCACTATCAAGTTTCCTTGATAACTTGTCTACAACCAAATTCTCCTTTCCTTTTTAATAAAGAATATCGAAGTCAAAGACCTGGATTTTTCTCACCTAATTTTGTTGTTCTGATGAATGGTTCTTCTAAGTTAAAAAACACTTCAAACTATTGTGGTCCGTTTTCATGAGAAATTTTATTCCCAACAAGTATTGTTTCCATTTAACCAAGTATTGTCAACATTTCTTTGTCATATGTTGATTTTGTTTGCTCCATTAGTTTGAATTTTCGACTTTCGAATGTGATGGGATGATTATCTTGCATAAGTAACACCTACTCTTGTTCCTGAAACATCACATTCAAGGACAAAAATTTTTGGAGAAATCTGGTGTTGTCAAAACTGGGGTAGATGTCCTTAAGAGCTTCAACTTTCTAAAACATGCTTCAGCCTCGTCGTTCCATTTAAACGCATCTTTTTCAATAGTGTTGTTAATGGGGCCATGATTTGTGCGTAGTTTCCAACAAATATTCTATAGTACCCGATAAGACCAAGGAATCCTCATAATGATGTGATTGATTTTGGGCTAGGCCACTCAGTAACTACCACAATTTTCTTCAGATCAACCTTGATTCCTTCATCTAATATGACATGTCCCAAAAATACTATCTCTTTTTGTACAAAGTTGCATTTAGATTTGTTAGCATAGAACTTATTCTCTTGAAGGGGTTTTAATATTGTCTCTATGTGCTTGAGGTGTGAGTTCTGGTTCTTACTATAAAGAAGGATATCATCAAAGAAGACAAGTACAAACTTTCATAGGTATAGATGAAATAAATCATTCATTACTACTTGGAAGGTAGCGAGAGCATTGGATAAACCGAAAGGCATGACCAAAATTCGTACAACCCTTCATGGGTACATAAAACAGTTTTGGGAACGTCTTCCTCTCGAATTCTTATTCGGTAATAACCTGATTTCAGGTCCAACTTGGAGAAACATTTAGCTCCATGGAGTTCATCTAATAACTCATCCACAATTGGAATTGGAAATTTATCCTTTATCGTAATTGTGTTCAATGCTTGATAATCAATAGAAAGTCTATACGACCCATCATTTTTCCTAACAAGTATGGGCGAAGTTGAGTAAGGACTCTTGCTTCGTGTAATAACACCACAGTCCAATAATTCTTGAACCAAGCGTTCAATTTATATCTTATGTTAGTGCGACATCCTATAATATTTTCTTCTAATTGGGGCGGAACCAGGGATCAATTCTATGATGTGGTCTCTAGAATGAGGTGGAGGAAGCCCACAAGGAGGTTCCTAAAAAATGGTGCTATATTTTGCAAGAATTTTGTCTAATTTCTTAGTATCATCATTTTTGTTCGCATTAGTAGTTCCCTCTATTGCATAGTAGTGTAATAAATAAGCTTGGGCTCCCTTTTTTATCATTTTTTTCATTCTATTAAACGAGACTATTTGTGGAGGAGGATAGTTAATTCTTTGTAATATGTGTTTTCCCCATTTTCATAAAATCTTATAAATTGCTCTTGTAAGTTTAATCCAACAGTACCAAGCATGGCTAACCATTGGGCTCTCAAGACAATATATACCCCTCCAATTGGCATAACATAAATAGGAGATTTTAATTTGTAGTGATTAATGGTTACTTCTACCTTGTGGAATTTCCCATCACATGAAGAAATATCATTTCCCGGGATGGAGACTTGAAATTTAGATCTAGGATAAATGAATATGTTTAATTGCCTTACTATCTTCATATGTATAAAGTTATGTGAACTGCTACTGTCTATGAGCATTGTTACTTCATTTTTCTTAACATAGCTATAAACTCAACCCAGTGGGTTAGCTCAGGTGGATGAGAGTCGTTGTTTGCTCAAATGAGGTTCTGGGGTCGAATCCCCAACCAGGAGCCTATATAGGACCTCACTTGAAGTCCCCACCAGGTTAGGCTCGTAATCAGGACAAACATATTACCTTGTTTACCATCCACAAAATGTGGGGAAGTACTCGAGGGTTTCCCGTGCTCTTTTCCGAGGAAAAAAGAAAGAAAAAAAAAACATGGCCATAAACTTTAAGAGTTTGGGGTTGAGAAATACTTGTCATTGCGGCAACAGAGATTGTCGGACTTGCATTTTAATTTCCTGATTCATGGGAATTTCTTGTGTCTCTATTATTTGTTTCTTCATCGAATGAAGATATGTCCCATGCTTCCGCGTCCTTGTTGTTGTCACTCTTGTTTATTTCGCATTGAAAAACTTTTTGTCCTTGCACTTATGGTCGAGTTTCCAATTGGGTGTGTTACATTTAAAACATCGGTCTTTCTCTTGTCTTGTATATGGCGGTAGTGTCCTTTGTTGAGGGGGAATGTATTTGGAGCTAGAGCCCTTGAGTGAGCACCATGATGTCTGTTAATATGCTTTAAGTTTATTTTCAATGATTTTGGCTTTCTGACGAGCTTGCTCAATATCCTTAATGTCAAGCAATTCGAACTCATTTTGGATATTTTCCTTCAACCATGATAAGGCTATTTGAAGCAGCCAATCTTCTGATATATTAGGGACACGAGTGGCTAGCACATGTAGATCCTGAGAAAATTCCTCCATTGTACCAAAATGTTGTAATCAAACGAGTTTAGTAAAAACCCCATTTTCTTCTGTGTCGAGAAAGTATAGGAATAAGTTTTTTTTTAATACATCCCAATATCTTGCTAGAGATTTGGATTTTTCTCTCCACCATAGGAACTAGTCATACACAAAGTCCTTCAGATGTATAGATGCAACGTTAAATTTTTCTTCATCATCAAAAATTTGGTAATACCTGAAGTATTGCTCAATTTTATTTACCCATCTTGTTGTTTCTCTCGCATTCGATCCATCAAATTATGGAACAATAATTTTCGCCTTGGCCATGCCATTATTATATTCCCCCATGTTGGATGACTAGTGTGATTGGGGAGCACTACTACATATGGGTGGAAAAATCGACATTGTACTCCGATAGTATCGATAAAGTCGGTCGTCCTATCAGATTTTACTTGCTTTTTTTGTATTTTTTTTTTTTAAATCCCAATGTTTGTCGACTATTCGATGACATGGTCTTTAGCGTCGGATATCCGACGATTATAGGTTACTTAATGTCGGATATTCGACAGTTTGTAGGTTCAATGATTTGCTTACCAACTATTGACAAAGTCAATATTTTTGTCTGTTAAGCAACATCTCTTTGGTCAACAATCGTCGAAAGTCCGACGAAAAAGTGATATATAATTTTAAAAGTTTGAAATATTAAAGACGTTAGACGTTGTTCCAACACTAGTGATGGTTTGCAGAGGTTATAAGAGATATTTTTAGGTCACAATACAAAAAATATTTATTTTGTTAATTGCATTATAAATAATTAAAATACGGAGGTTGATTTTTTAAGATAATGATCATCATTGAAAGTTTGGTAAGGAAAAATGTCACATAACATTCCTCCAGGAGGACAAGGTCGAGACTTGAGATATGCATTGGTCGAGGCTTTGGGTGATCGAAAATGTTATTGCCCTTGTAAAAAATGCAGGGGCTATAATAAAAGGAGACTTTTAATAAAAACAGCCAAAAAACATTGTAGTGAGTATGTACACCTTGAAGGTGGGCATGAATATTGTCCCTTGGTAAGTTATTCATTATATGTCTTTATATTGCAGATTTTTTTGTAAACGTTTATATGTTAAATGTAGAAGAAAAATAATGTATCATTTTTTCTTTATGGATATATTCTACGTAAACATGAACAAATAGAGAGTAAGTTAAGAAGAGAAGAAGTATATAGACTTTTAATAAAAATAACCAAAAGACATTGTAGTGAGTATGTACACCTTGAAGGCGGGCATGAATATCGCCCCTTGGTAAGTTATTCATTATATGTCTTTATATTGCAGATTTTTTTGTAAACGTTTATATGTTAAATGTAGAAGAAAAATAATGTATCATTTTTTCTTTATGGATATATTCTACGTAAACATGAACAAATAGAGAGTAAGTTAAGAAGAGAAGAAATATACATAGGATGTAGATTTTAATTAGGGTTTAGGGTATGGTTTAGTTGTTAAGGGGTACAGGGTGTAAGGGGTATTCTTCTCCAAGCCATGGACATGGTATGAGGAGGAACTATAAATGTCTTAAGGCATAAAATACACTTTTAGGACTCCCAAACCATGCACAGGGTCTAAAACCACCACATAGACCCTATAAATGAAATCTTTGGCCTATGTGTACTCATGATAATGGCACCATTACAAGGTTGTAATTAGTGGAAATTATTCTTTAAGTTGTCCCCGGGGAAAGTGACCTATGAATGGGGCCAACGTTGATTTTTTTAAGTTTGTGCTTGTATGTAATGAAATTTGACATGGTTATAGTAGATGCATGTGTTGATGGTATGGGAAGGTTTAGAGACTCAAATACGACTCACAAAAAGAATTCGACAATCAAACGACACAATTAATGAGAACAACAATGTTTCAACATTACAAACTGCTCACAATAATCAAAATTTATGAGAACCTCAGTCAAACAAGGAGACCTAATATTTTTCTTCACTAAAATACGTGTGCATTTTTTATTTCATTAAAAAATTGTATGCAAAAGGGATGAACAAGAATTCCTTTGCTATAAAATAAAAAGAATTTGTTCCCACTAGTGTACTTCATTCTTCATATCCTCCATGTCTTTTTCCCTCATTGCTAAGCCCAAAATGCAACCACTATTTTGGATATTACACTTCTATAAGCTCATGGATTTCAAATTATCTAAAGAAATTACCATTGAGCAATGAAATTATTGGTGGGTAGTAAGCTCTACAAGGTAGGTGGTATAAAGCTCATTTATTTTTCTTTCAAATTAATGTTTATTGTCGGATTTTGGTTTACATTCATTTACATTTTTTTTTTAATATCTCACTGTAGTTGTTAGAAATGGTTGCCAAAATCTCAAACCTATAAATTCATAACGTAAACCCCCAAGGCAATCCCCCCCCATCAATGGAATATAATGCAAAAATCCTAATAGAGTGATAGCCAACCTAAGAATGTTGATATATATATATACTCACTTGGATGCTTACTTGCCCAAATTTTAGATGAAATCGTTGATATAATTACTTAAGCAAATGAAGGCATTATCAATATTACCTCTTATAGAGAGAATATTTATCCTAAATGCATAGATGGTTTGGACAATATTGCAAGAAAAGAACTAAAGAGTAAAAAACTAGAGGACATATTTTCCCTTTTCATAGGCCCTCATATAGGTTAAATCCCAAACACTATCATACCTCATATATCTATCAAATGGTGAACTAATCAACCATTTATTGATAATTTGATGGATATGTAATACATGGTTTTTAATGTGCGGCCTCATAACAATAGGGAAATCCCACTATGTTTCTTGAGGAAAATGTATGCAGAGTGTGTTTTGGGGAAACTTGTTAACTATTTTCATCACTTAGAATTCCATGATGCTTGTTTGGATATTCCACACAATTGACCCAATGCAAGGAACCAAGATGAAAAATACCTAATCCTTTGACCTTGTTGGAATTCCCACTTCCAAAGGAGCTGCTTCCACAAACACAAGAGGAAGTTCTCCAATTGACACAAATGATGGTGTGTCATGACACATTTGTCGATGTATTGATTGTATGGTGTCATCATATACTAGTGGGGTAGGACCATCAACTCCCAGTTGGGCATAACACTATCTAATAGTGAGGGCATACTATCATATACCAATGGTTGTAGTTGTTATTCACATCCATGAATGTTTTTTGGCTATAATTTCCATGGTATTTTAGGAGATAAATACCATGGTGGATTTATTTTTGTTGCAAGAAGAGAGGCCATAAGAAATTCCAATATTGATATTATTATCCATGTTCTTTCTATGGAATGAGAAACCATGGTGTGGTTGAGTGTTGGTTAAGGGTTTTAAGGCTTAGGGGTATAGGGTGTAAGGGGTTAGGGGTTAAGTTTTTAACCGTTTAAGGGTTAATAAGGAAAGATTAGGGCTTAGGGGTTAAGGTAGATTTAGGGGGATTAGGTCCTGCTATGGGATTTAGAGGTTAATGGGGTTTTAGGGAGTAGGGGTTAGAGGTTTAGGGTTAGGGATTAACGGGTTAGGCCAAGTTAGAGGTTTTTAAACAGAAATCACTAATGGAAAGTGGAGATGCCACACTAGTTGAATGTCTTTGTCTTCATTGTCTTTGTTTTCCTATATTATATTTGTAAATGTTTGTATCATTTTTATATTTGTTATATACACTAATATTACTTGATTGTTTGTAATTATAAAGGAACGACGCCCTAGAGAAATTCCCGTGGAGGAAGACGTGTTTGTACAAGCGCATGTTCAGAAACATGGAGTGAATATTGAAGAACAAGTTAATGATCCTATGGAAGAAGATGTTGATGCTAATAACACAGTTGAAGAAGATGGGACAAATATATTGATCCAGGAGACATTTAATAATGTTGGAATGGATGATGACGACGACCAGCTTGATGGTAGTTTTGATATACTTGTACTCGAGAAGGAAAGTCAACCTTTTGATGAAGGCTCCAAAACAAGTTTTTTCTCTGCTATATTGTTGTTGGTGAACTTAAAGGTTATGAATGGTTTGTCAAACACTTTTGTAACACAACTGCTAAGTTACGTAATATATTTTGTCAAACTTAGTACATGATGATAAAAAAAAAAAAATCCTCTATTTTTATTGTTAGTCGATCAGCTGTAAAATTTGGATGCAATATGTACGATTAATATTCTTTACATTAACCAATATTGATTTTTTATGTTGTAGATTGTTAGGTGAATTTTTGTTACCACCGTCAAATGTTTTATGCCACACATATCAAGATTTATATGCCATTATGAAATATATTGGAATGGAGTATCAAGCTACTCATGCATGTCCTGATGATCATATTTTGTATTATGGAGAACATGCGTCAAAAGAAGAATGCCCGAAATGTCAAATTAGTATATATCGAATTGATCAAGTAATGAAAAAGGTGCCTCACAAGGTTCTTCGTTATATTCCCATAATTCCACGTTTGCGGCGATTTTTCAGGTGCAAAAGCATAGCACGGTTTATGGATTACCATGCAAAGAATAGAAGTAAATATGTTGTTCTTCGAATGCCTACCGATGGATTTGCATTTAAAAAGATAGAGGAAATATGACCAAATTTTAAAGATGAACCTCGTAATCTTAGGCTTTCATTGGCAGATGATGGTGGCAATCCATTTGGAGAGCTCGGATCTACTTACTTGGTGTGGCCTCTTTTTATTATCAACAATAACATTCCTCCATGGATGTTAATAAAGAGGGAGCACATAATGTTGGCAATGATTGTTCCAGGTATTTGCTTAGAATTGTTTTTTTTAACAGGGCAACATCTCATTTGTCTTGTTTGTTTCATAATTATGTCTTATATTTTATTGTTTACTGATATATTTTCAATTATGTGATCTTATAATTATGTTTGATATTTTTTTATTTACTCATATATGTTGTAATTATGTATTGTATGTTAAATCAATTAGGTAAGTACCAAGTCAAAGATATGAATGTATATATCGAGCCTCTTATTGACGAGTTACTAGAGTTATGGAAGGGCATCACTATGTATGATATCTCTAGACCAGTAGGTGTGCAAACGGAATTTAAATTCCATGCAATGCTTTTATGGAAAATTCACGATGCCCCGGGGCTAACACATTTCTGTGGTATGTTATAATGTTACAATGCACTTTAATAGCATTTAATTTTATGAAGTTCATATCATGCATGTTTTTTATATAATCTCTTCATTAAACATACTTCGAACAATTGATATAAAATTTAATCCATCTCTTGAAGGTATTCAAACAAAGGGTAAATTTCCATGTCCAGTTTGTGGTCCTAATATAAAATCTTGCCGTTCAAGAAGTTTAGGAAAGGAGGTGTTTGATGAGTATAGGAACTTCCTCTCTAAGAATCGTATGTATCAAAGTACCGAGAAACTTCTTTTCAATGGTAAAGAAGAGAATGGATTAAAACCACAGAGAATGACACCTCGTCTATGGCAGTTGCAATATAATAGAAATTGTCAAGGTATATTGGATCAAATCGTCTACGTATCATACATGAAGTGTTTATAATATTTTATTTTTTTATTGCATTTTGTTCATTGTACTAATTGACAAGTATTGTTGTAATATCTTTAATTTATATGCTTCACCTTGAAGGTTGTCATGAAGGCATTAATAATGGGGCGCTTCCACGAGGAATGAAAAGTTATCTCGTACAATTTAGTAGGCTCCCCTACTATGAGGACCTAGAAATTGGTCACTTGTTCGATACAATGCACATCAGGAAGAATGTAACATAAATGCTATGGTGAATCTTAGATGGAAGGAGTGACAAAGAAAAAATTGTCAAGATTTGTAATGACATTAAGGAGGCCAATCATGCAATGCAAAGTGTGATTCATTCAAATAGTGATGCAGACGGATAAAATATAAGTGCCCTTCCATAGTTATTGACAGAGCAACAAAGCAAGGATGTAAAAGAGGTTATTGAAAAAATTAAATTTCCCACTGGATTTTCTTCAAACAAAAAGAATATCCTTACAAAGAAAGGTGAATTATGTGGGGTAAAAACTCATGATTGGCATACCTTGATTAAGGTAATTATTTTGGTGTATATATTTTTATATTGGTGAAACATCTTGTTCGTGTTTTTTTTAATCTACTAATTTGGGACTAAATAATGATTCATTTTTCATGTTACAGTATGTTCTACCTCTATTTCTCCCAAACAACTTTGACAACAATGGAAAACAAGTTATATATGATCTTAGAAAGTACATGAGGTAAGTGACGATTTATCTATAAAGTGTAATTTTTTCAATTCGTTGTACAACTTATATTTCACTGCATGTGTTTTACTTGTAATGTAGTACTATATACTTTTTTGTTGAAACATTTGATTTGCTTGCATCATTTGTAGATGGTTGACATCTAAAGAAATCTATAAAGAAGATATAAAGTATTGGAGGTTACAAATTCCTCGTCTAATGTGTGAAATGAAAAAGTATCTACCTCTGGCATTTTTCAATGCATAAGAACACAACCTTATACACCAAGTTGAGAAGATTGAAAAGTGTGGACCTGTACACACAAGGTCAATGTGGATGGTTGAGAGGCCCTTGAAATCATTGAAGGCTTTGGTTAGACAAAGAGCACATCCTGAGGGTTCTATGGTAGAGGGATATATGGTATATCAAAAACCATGGTTTATATTACTCAATATGTTCCTAAAATAGATGCAAGTATTGTTGTGGATCACATTTTGGATGTCAACTCCATCAACAAATTTGAAGGGACACACCTATGGTGGAAATTTATAATACATTTAACCTTCTTTTTTTTTTATGTATATCGTACTTATTTATTTTTTAGTCTTCCTCCATAATCCATTATTATGAAGGTATACCATGGTAACCGATTATATGTGAAATATTTTTTTATTTCAATACAGTTGGTCAAGAGTGAGATTCAATACGTTTATACATTGCAAACAATCTTGATTGGATGAAGGTATGGATTGAATGATGCATATGGTTTAAAAGATAAACAGACAAACATATTCATCCATACTATTTAGTATTTTTGAATATTATATTGATGTATATGGTGCATTTTTTTTTCTTATAAATTTGCATAATTTCCAAGTATAAATATGTTTGTCAATTGACAATGCATTTTTTACGTGTCTGACATATTTCAATTGAAACACCACAAGGCTATGTGGTGCAATGGCCGCAAATTTTGCATCAAAAACTTGGATGAAAAGATGAAAACTTCTGATAGTGGGATAATTTTAGTATTTCAGGTTACTAATGTATCCTCTAGAAGTGATAGACATCCAGAAGTCTCTGAAAATCGATACTATGGATTTTTGGATGATATACTTGAGTGCAACTTTAAATCCTTTAAATTAGTTATGTCTGACATCAAATGGTATAGGCTACGAATGAATGAGCGTGATCCTGATAGAATTTTTAATCAACATGCTAACAGATTTACCATGGTTAATACAAGGAATGTTGAGCCAGGATCAGAGGCTTATGTTCTTCCAAGACAATGCGAACATGTATTTTACTCAGAGGTTACAGGTAGAGGGGGTTGGTCATATGTTGTTAGATATGATCAAAGAGGAAGGCTGGTAAAGTATAATGTAGCGAAAGAAGATGATATTGAATAAGAAGATGATATTGAAGAAGAAGATGATGTAGAGGATAAGTTAGTTCATGTGTCAGACGAAGATGTCATAGAAGTTGAAGGAGATGTTCTAGACAATGTTTTGGATGAAGATAATATCGACAATGTTTTAGATGAAGAACTTGAAGAAGTGGAACCAAATGTAGGAGACAATGTTCTTGATGATGATATGATTATAAATGACGACATTGATGATGATGTTGATATGGCCAATCCTTAGAACATCAATTTTGAAGCGGATGATACAGATGTTGAGTTGGATGAACTAGGAGAATATTAATAATATCGGAATGTTGAAATGTAGGAGGTATGTATTTATATGTTTTCAGTTGATTTGTTCTCTTTCATTTACCTTAAATGTTTGCAGTTTTCTTATAAGTTTCTATTCTTGATTCTTACTATGTTTATTTCAAATATTTTATAGTATATAAATTAGGTATTGAGGAATTGAGAGTGATGTGAGCGGGGGAGGGGCCATATGAGCTTCCACCTTCATGTGGTTGGCCTTGTTCAGTAGAGAATATATTATTCTTCAAACCAAGAGAAGCTCATTCATGTTTATACCATCATCTCCAATTTTAACTTTGGTTCGTCTAACAATTTTCAAGGTTGTCCATTAATTACCAATTAGTGGAAATTATTCTTTAATTTGACGTCATGCAGACTGACCTATGAATGGGGCCAACATTGAAATTTTTTTAGTTTGTGCTTATTTGCATTGAAATTTGACATGGTTATAGTATATGCATGCGTCGACGGTATGGGAGGGTTTCGAGACTCAAATACGACTCACACAAAGAGTTTGACAATAAAACAACAAAATTAGAACCTAATTGTGAAGGAGATGAAGTTATCCATCATCGTATTTGGCATCATCGTTATCATCGATTACGACGAGGTTGTTTCAATGAACATGTTCATCGTTCCTATAGCATCTTCATCTTAACTTTCCAGAAACAACGACCAATGGTTCAGAGTAGTGGAGATGGACTAAGGATTGTAAAATAGGGAAGGAGGTGAAGAACTAGTAGATTATTTGACAAATATGATGGAAGGCTTGAAACAAAACTTCATGTAATGAACAATGATAAATATGATGCATGTAATGAACAATGGTATATCCAAAATACATTCACAATGGTCCTTTTGGCTTGGAGGATCCTAATTTATCTCATAAATTTGGAAAATGATTAATTTTCCTTCTTTAAATACACTCATGCATATTTTCCCTTGAAACTAGTGCAACCGTCCCTAAATAAGAATCATGCTTGTGTAATGCCCTTTTATAAAGTCAAACTCGAACATTACCACTCTCCCTTTGAAAAAACCATAGTATATCATAGGTGGAGAACCCAAGGCGCAAAATTGTTAGGATTTTGGTAATTGTACCTATCATTGATGTAAAACCCTAGGAGGAACCCTAATCCGATACAATGCCCTCCTTCATACTTGATTTGAAAATGTTTTATCATTAAAAAGAATGGATCTATTGATGTAATTTTTTCTTCTTGTATTGGAATGTTGTTTTTTGTGCATTTGTTTTGGATCAAATCAATAAATAGGTTAGAAGGGTTTTTATCTTATTTAAGTGAGTTGGATCTACGGTTTTGATGCTATAGTGTAATGAAAGTGTTGCTGCTATAGTGTAATGAAAGTGTTTTTCTTTTATTATGTGTGTTTTAACTTGGATTTATCTTCCTCCTCATCTTATTCCTCCATCTCAATCATGCTTGGAATACTCTTCAACATGAGCACTTTAGAAGTTCCTTTATTTCCATTTCTCCAAAAACCTAATTTATATTATCTATCAATTTCTCTACTTGATTTAGTAAAACTTATATTCTTTTATTGTTTATCACTAGTATCCTCATGATATGACAATTGGGAAAAATTAGTACTCACCGTACCAAAATTCCCATCGATGGAATGGTGACTCCTCCAGGGAGGACCTTCAACTCTTTTTGATCTCTTCCTTAGATTGTCTTTAGGAATATCTTGGTTTGATTTATTTTTGGTTTTTTGTTAGTAGCCCTTGTTTGTCTAATATCCATGGTAGCTAAACTCTTCTACCTTGTTCCCTAAAATCTAGCTTATATTTTTCTTCAATTTCTCTCATGTGTATGATTATCATAGTATTATATCATAGGTGGAGTACCCAAGGCACAAATTTGTTATAAGGATTTAGGTAATTGTACCTGTAATTGATGTAAAACCTAATTAGGAGGAACGTCCCTAATCCTATACAATCCCCTCATTCCATTACAAGGTTGTAATTTGTGGAAATATTTTTTTAATTGGACCCCCCACAAAGCGACCTGTGAATGGGGCCAACATTGAAATTTTTTATGTTTGTGTTTGCATGCACTAAAATTTGACATGGTTATAGTAGATGCATGTGTTGACGGTATGGGAGGGTTTCAAGACTCAAAAATATGACTCACACAAAGAATTCAACAATCAAAAGACAAAAATAGGACCCAACTATGAAGGAGATGAAATTATCCATCATCGTATTTGTTACCATCGTTGTCATCATATTGCGACAAGGTCGTTTACCATAATAATGTGCTTCCCTTAAGCTAGAAGATCACCATTCATTCTTTGTAATTAGTAGTATAATCACACATTGAAAATCACATGGTCAAACATGTTAACCATGATTCAACCATATCTCCATTAATATCACCACCAAACTCATGAAATTTTATATTTTCTAACTCTATATGTGGATTACCTCTAGGTGGATTTATTGATCACTCACTCAAAATTAAATTACCACTAGTTTGTTTGTTTAGCTAGTTTGTCACCACATCAATCATTCTTTGAAATGATTGCATCAGGGTCCTAAATTCACCAATATGTATAGGTATTGATCCTCCTCTCCCTAGGGAGGAGGTTATGGTGTAATATGGGATTGGGTTCATGCATAATGACCTCTTTCTTCTCTTCCACCAATAAAAAATTTGATATGTATGTAGAGGGGAGGAAGATTAAGAAGATGAAGAGGAGTTAGAGGCAGGAGAAGAGGAAGTAGAGGAATCAAAGGGGAAATTAGGTCACAAAAATGAATACAATGTGAAACCAATAGCATAGGCTCACATGAAGTCTGGAAAAAACATCTATTTTGTTAATAATTGAAATAGAATGCCCCAAATCCCTCACCTCCTATTACAAGGGGAAGGAAAATTAATCATGACCAAAATGAATATTGAGTAGAAACATATGCTCGACTAGGACATCAGGAAACTATTGGTTTTCCCCCAATTAGAAGAGGGGTTAGAAAAGGAATGAGGCGATAATGTTTTGTTTCTATATTTACCTTTGTAATCAATTTCTCAAAATGTATCCATGTACTTAGGAAATTGGCATAAGTAGCCCATGTAGGAAAATTCATCTTATCTCCCCACTAATATATGAATGGAGGAATGAAACTATAAAATGTTCAAGTTTGTTGAAAACTCTAAGAATCAACATCATGTGATCTACTGCTAGCCTCAGATGCAACGATTTTTATAATACAAATTCTATTTTGGTTATAATAAAAAGAAATGATAATTAAGATAAAGGTATTCACAATCTATAGTGCATGCAGGTCCATAGGCCCTAGTGTGTGAAACTATGTTGTGAAGAGGAAATTTAGTGGATAATAGTAGGTTTATCATAGGTTTATCCCTACAAGTGGATTTCATCACCCATAATATAAGGTCATTTAGAAGGCCCCTTTTAGAACCTTTGTATTACTTGTGCTTTCTTGGCATATCTTTGGGGTGCGCCTTTCTTTTTTGTTCTTAACTAATTATAATAATGAATACAATGACAAGAAACCCCCTAGGAGATCTTCAAGTGATTGATGTGAAATTTATAAAACTTACACACACCTACCCAAGGTGTGCCCCATCCTCTATAAATATTCAACATTATTGATAACATTATTTTGTCACTTATGTTGGTCCAACACTTATGGTATTCTGAACTATTGGATAATGAGATTTTTTCTTGAAAGTTGTGAATTTTCATTGAGAAGTTGCTTGAAGGAGGCAACGAAAAAATCAACACCCCTCTTCTTGAAATACATACATACAAGGTGAGGGAGAAGAAGAATGCATGAGATGACCGAGAGTTTTAATGAATTATCAACGTATCTTTAGGCACACTTTTCCAATGAATACAAAAATAAGATGAAGAATGCCCCCATATCACCGGTTAGAAAGGACATCGACCAAATACGATGTTAGATCATCGGTTGAAAGGACATCGACCGTGCGACACAAAAATGGCGTGAAAGGCCCACCTGCAAGAAAAAAAAAAGTTTGCATGATGTTTTGTGTTACTGATACGATCGTTGAAACCCTACCCTGATATCCATTTCTCTATACCAGTTCCTCTTCATTTAACTCCTATTTTTTCATATGAATCAACAATGTTTCACATATTTAAAACCTTTCACCATTTTATTTCTAAAACCCATGGCACCATGGTGGTTTGTACTAGGGACTTCTTGAATCCATATAAGATACCCTGAGTGTTTTCTTCAAGAACAAATAGGCCCAAGAACTAAGTAGGGGATTTTTAAAGAAGGAACTAAACAAAGAAGATGAGAAAGAATATATATTATATGTTTTTTTTTTACTTGTGGATCACCGCACACGGTGTCGGCTACATCCACAGAATATGATCACACCCAACCCTCGAGTTAACGGGGTTGACCGTCGGCCTGACTATGGGCCTAACCCAAGGGGAATAAGATATTCGAACCCGTGACCTCCACCGTCGGGATAGCTTCACATCTGGCTCAAAATCGCTTGAGCTAACCCTTGGCGCTATATATATATATATATATATATATATTAATTATGTGTTAATTATACAAATTAATTATATGTTAATCAAATAAATTATATATGTTATAAAATATAACATATATGTTATATGTTATAACATATAACATATATGTTATATGTTATAACATATAACATACAAACCCCCACGACGATCCATTATCCTGACCCTGTGACAGAGGTAGAGACCTCGACCCCGCGACAGAGACAAAAACAAACACCCCGACCATGCAATAGAGATAGAGACCCCAACCCCACGACAAAGACAAAGACACACACCCGACCACGCAACATAGATAGAGACCCTGACCCTGACCCCATGACACCCTGCAAACCCTCGAGCACAAAGACTAGACGACCGTCACCATCATCTGACGACAAAGACACATAGAACCATTGACTCAGAGGAGGTCCTAACTCAATAGCGAACCTGCCCGACCTAAGTCAGAGGAGGCCCTAGCTTGAGCAGACAAGATAGAGGAGGCACTACCAAAAATCGACGAAGGAGACCCCACCTACACCAGCTATGCTACCTAAATCGGTATTTTTTCTAACCATTTAAAATTGGTATTTTTTTCTTCTTTCCCAAGGAAAGGATGTCGTTAATTGTTCTTCAGTAGAACCCTAATTGTAGCCAGATCCATGTATAAACAAATAGAATGTGATATTCTAGAAGACTTAAAACTTTGAGCTCAATCTCTTGATCTTCCATTCTAAGAATTTGATCTTTTTCAAGTCCATGTTAATTCCAAAAACTTCAATGTTTCCATATATTTGTATTTGGTGTCTTCCTCTATGGGTTTCACATGTAATGCCAATGTCAATACTCTTTAATAATGGGCATGGCATTGATGTCAATGGCATATGTGTCTTTTTTTATTTATTTTGTTTAAATTTGATATGGGGATTTGTGCTTTATCAATGTCATCACTATAGCCTATATCTATGTATGGAAGAACATTGTCAACACCACTGCTATATATATGTATGACAGAGCATTGTCAACACTATTGTTAGATTTGTGTATGATATAGCATTATCAACACCATTGTTATATTTGTGTATGATAGACCATTGTCAACTCCATTGCTATACTATGTATGACAAATCCTTGTCAATGCCATTGCTATATATGTGTGTCAAGGAGAGAGGTAGAGAGAAGGGATTTTGGTTCAAAATATGTTGGAGGTAGCAATATCCCAAAGCATGGTCCAAAATCAATATGTATGAATTATTTCTAGTATAGTGAATCCACCTTTTCCCTTGGAAAACGACTATTGGGATATGTTAAATGATTAATATATTAGTTCAATTTCCCCACCAAATAATTAGTTTTGGATCCTTATTCCACCAATTTATATATGTCATTCTTCTAGATGTTTATTTATTTGAAACAAAGGTTACTTTTTAGTGGGTTCCCAATGTAATCTTAATTGAATTCCTCAATCCTCGGAATTTGTGTACATTACAAATCTGGGCCTGCCCTACCGCCCTGGAATAAAGAAAGAAACACATAGCCACAAAGGCAAAAAACAATCGCATTCTGTCGTCCATATTACAAAAATGAAGTCTAGGATCCATGATGATTATAAACGGTCTATGAAAGAACTCAGAAACAACCCCATCATTGAATTATTCTATTTTCCACTATCCTAGAACCAGTTGAGTGCCCTCCTTAGAGAGCTTGTCGGCCAGTTGGTTCCATTCCCTGTAAATATGACGCACATAAAATTGTTTGTAAGAGTTCATAAATGTAAAAACTTCATCAAGTAGTGGAGCCAATCTAATGTTGTGACACACTTTTGTTTTTCTGATCCAATTGAGAACCACCATAGAGTCACCAAAGAGTTGTAAGGTGTCAATCCCTCTCTCCCCGACAAAAGTAAGCAATAGTTTGAGAGCCATCAACTCTGCATAGTTATTTGTTCTCGATCCCAATCCCATGGATAAGTTGAAAAAATGTGTATTGGTCAATTAAAGTACCGCTCCACCTCCACAATTATGGCCATCGTTTTGCATGCCCCATCAAAGTAAGCCCACGGTTGAGACTGATCGACAAATTATGCCTCCACAATCCTTACTGGGTGTTCATTCTTTCCTCGAGGAAAGTGTGATAAAATACTTAAGCTTTGTGCCACTATACTTTCGGGGGTGGAAGGTTTCTCATTAAAGGTTGCAGAGTTTCGGTCTATCCGAATGGAAATTTTAAACTTAGTTATTTAAAATAAAAATAAAAAAAAATGGATCATAAAAAGAGAGGCAAAAATATTTAAGACAAAGAATAAACACAACACAAAAGTTTTCATGTGAAAAAGTGAAGTGACCAATGAAGGAGGAGAGTAGAATTTGGTGAGGAGGGAGAGGCCAAAATAAACAACAAAAAGTTTTTTTTTTTTTTTTTTAAAGGTGAAGAGATCAACGAGGGAGGAGTGTAAAACTTGGGGAAGGAGATTGCAAAAATATGAAGAATAGGCACAAGAGTTTTTTTGAAAAAAGTGAAGTGATCAATGAGGGAGGAGCACAAAACTCGGGGAAAGGAGATGACAAAACTATAAAGAGTCGACACAAGGAGAAAGGGAAATGGGTGCTTTGGAAAAGGAGAAATATGTTAAGAATTTTTTCTTTTATGAAGGTAATTTATGATTGATTGTAAAAATTAGATGAGTTTGTAATCATGTTTCTAATTAATGTTGTGGGATTTTTTAAATTTCTACAATGATTTTATAAGTTCTATAGAGTAATGTTGGGTATGATGCTTCCATAGTAGTTGCAAGCATCCAACACCCTACGTCATGCATGATAGAAGATGCCCATCCATTGCACTCACATCCTCCATTTGAACCACCTTAGATCCTTAGTGGTATGCACCAACCTAACACTACGATGTACATCACCCCCCAAGGTCTAAGGGGTAGCACCATTGATGACCTCTCATTGTCATTGATGGGTGGGTTGAGGTCTAGTGCTTTGTGGGGGTTAAGGGGTAAGTGTTATGATGTTTATAAAACATCTACAATATTTGGCACATTAAGTTCTAACTGTGCACACCTCAACAACTTGCACACATTCACAATACAAACACTTATGTGCTCTACATTCACACTCAATGTTTGCGCTTCTATTGAAACCATGATCATTACACATTTGTGCCAACAAAAACATACGACATGCCATAAGACAAATAATCACCAACACTTACAACATTGAACCACTTCAATGATTGACCAAACCCTCTCACAACTGATATGTATGGGCTTATGTATAAAACATATTATATGAAGGTCGTCATAAAAATCTCTCTCTTACACTCTCTCTTCACAGAGCAATGTACAATGCATTTGCACAACACTATAAAATATAATGGTCTACTTTGATTTGTGCACTTTTCATTTATTATTTCCTTCATTTTAGTTCATACTTTCACACCCATAACTTAATGAATCTCATCTATTTAAATAATCATATAATTTGTGTTTTTGAATCATATTACTTGATGAGAACTTTGATTTGGTTGAAGTAAAAGGGAATGAAGGAAGGAGATTTTATAGTTGCATAAGCTATTCCAAGATGCCACAAGATAGATGTATCACATTGTTAGTATCCATGTTATTATTCACACACACACACACACACACACATTAGCACCACTCACGAACTCCCATTGTCATTAATTGGTGGGGTTGAGGTGTAGTGCCCTTATGGGGTTAAGGGGCAAGTGTTATGGTGTCTATAAAACCTCTACAACATTTGGCACATTAAGTTCTAATTGTGCACACCTCAACAACTTGCACACATTGATAATACACACACTTAAGTTCTCTACACACACACTCAACGTTTGCACTTCTATCAAACCCATGATCATTACACATTTGTGCCAACAACAACATGCAACATGCCAAAAGACAAATAGTCACTGACACTTACATCATTGAACCACTTCAACGACTGAGAAAACCCTCCCATCACTAATATGTATGGGCTTATGTATAAAATGTATCATATGAATGTCATCATATAAATCTCTTTCTTACACCCTCTCTTCACAGAACAATGTACAATGCATTTGCACAACACTATAAATTATAACAATCTAATTTTCTTTGTGTGATTTTCATTCATTACACCGAAGGTGTATTTTTAAGGGAGGTTTCTTTCCAACTCTTCGTCGTCTGTCTGCATCCTACCCACGCGTGACACGTATAGACTGTTTTTTGAGTTTGCTTGACTATGAGACTTCCTCCTCTACATACCCCTTTTAGATGACAAGGCAACAATCTGATAATCTCCGCTTCGCCTTGGCACGTTCTTAAAGTCAAGATATCAAATCACCACCACTACATTGTGATATAATCAATTGTAGATGTACATGTATGCATTTGTGCGCATATTTATCCCTTCAACGTGGTTTAGGCATATTGATCCCTTTAACATGGTTTATCACTTGTGACAAGTTTATTTATATTTACAGATAAATTATTATTCAAGCTGGTGTTTATTTATATTTATATGTTTTTACTTCATTACTTGTTTTTACGTGTTCATCACTTGTGACAAGTTTATTTATATTTACAGATAAATTATTATTCAAGCTGGTGTTTATTTATGGTTAGTAGGTTAGTTTTTATTTATATATACTAACACCAGCTTAGTTTATTTATGGTTAGTTTTACCTATATATACTTGAGTTTTTATGTAGGTTAGTGTTTATTTATGGTGTTGTCTAACTGTTCTACGAAATGGTTTTTCGACAGAATTCGACGATATAAATTTGCACGAAATCATTATTTTTTGTTGTTTAAAATCCATTTATAAATGCAGAAATGGATTAAGCATGCTGAAAAACCTCTGGGGCACTCGGATTATATAGAAATAATCACTCAAATCTGTGGCTCTAACAATTTCTCACTGGATTTTGAGCAAATGTCCCCGGAAAAAAAGTCATTTCGTAGAACGTTTAGACTACGACTTTATTTATATTTACATGTTTATGTTGTTACTTGTTTTTACATATTTTATTTATATTTTACCTGTTTTTACTTGAGTTCTTATGCAGGCTAATGTTTTATATTTACATGTTTTATTTAAATTCATGTTTATTTATATTTACATGTTTTTAAGTGTTGCTATTATTTGTTAGTCCCTGTCGTAGGCATAGAGGGACTATAGCGATAGATAAATTGTTGACCTCATATTAGTCTGTCCTTTGACCATAAATATTTCCATATTATCTATTGTTGTAACCAGGGAACTGAAAACATCAATTTTTATATAAAAAAAAATGCCATATTTGTCATGATCTGATTGGACAAGGGATTGGAGGTCTTATTGTCGGCTTCGCTATTCCCAATGTTATATATGTTGGCATATCCAAAGTATTTGATTGTATATGGTCTTTCATAATCATATATTTTGTTATGCATTTGTCGAAGGTGGATTAATGCTAGCATTAATTCGAATGTTTGGTTTAGCATTTTATGCTAGGTAAATTTATGGCAATGTTTGATATGGTGGCATATCCAAAGTTTGGCCTTCCAATACATTCTCTGGTGTTCGAACTATTGTTAGAAAAAATATAATAATTTTTTTGGGATATGTTAGAGACCTACCACATTGAATTTTTTTCTTAAATGTTTACAGAGCATTTCTTACAGACTTAAATGTTTACCTAACAAGCTTGGTAGTGTTGAATGGTTACTTAAGAGGGTTGTTACAAGACATTTTCTTCCGTTTTTAAAATTTATATGCTCCAGCGACATTGTTGGTTCAATGGTCCATGCTTGTTTTTTGCATGGCACTGATTCCTTATTTGCATGTTGTTGTTGTTCTTGCTTGCCTATTCGTGTTGTTGCAGTTTGCACGTTTGGGATTCTGCAATCGCGATTGGAACAACATCGTTCATGGGAGGTTGGTTGTTGCTTGCTTGTTTCTTCGTTGTATGTTGTTTATTGTTGTTTGATTCGACTTTGCAGGGTTTTGGTCCTGCACTTGCGCTTAGGGCTTTTGGTGCTTCTTAGCCAAGTTCTTATTTGTTGCTTGTTCTTGTTTGCCCAGGGTTTGCAGTGTTGGCATGTTGCATCCGCAGTTGGAACTCTGGTTACTTTTTTTTCAGTGGAGTTTGCATAGAATACTAATAAGAAAAAATAACAGAGTAGAAAATTGCAGGCGATGTAAATTGCATCTCTTACGCGTTGAAGTAGAGTTTGTCAGCCTCAAAGTATATTTCATAGTTGCCGATGCTTTTTTGCATGGATTCTGTGTTACTATGGTTTCATAGTTATGGGACTACCTTTTGTTGTGTGGTCGATATAGTTGTTCTCTCCCTTTTATTCTTCTCTTCTAACCTGTGTTTCTGACTCTATAGTTTCTCGTGTTTATGTGGTCATCCCGAGCGACCGTCGTTCGGTTGCATACTTAGCCAGTTTTATGGACGCGACTTCATGGATAGGTTCTATGAAACTATAACAAGCCGTGTTCGGTGTATACATTAGCTTTCCCGAATTAGTTATGTTTAAAAGAAGGGCTCTTGGACAAAAGAGAATGCAACTTATGAAATTATAGGTTCCCTAGACAACATAAGTTAATAATCACAGGTTCTCGGGGTGGCGGGATTCTGTTGTTTCGTGCCCTACAAATAGCACAGAGAGTTCTGTGATCATTCCCACTGATCGTCGTTCGGTTGCATAGTTACGCAATTTTATGGAGGCGGCTTCGCAGATACGCTGTATCAAACTATGACAGGTCGTGTTCAGTGTATACATTGCCATTCCCGGATTAGTTTTCTTTAAAAGAAGGGCTCGTGGACAGAAGAGATTGAAATTTATCAAATTATAGGTTTCCTAGACAACATAAATTAAACATAGGAAATATGTAATTTTATAAACTAGATATATAAAGCATGTACGGAGCCCTCATCCCATACTTAGCCAGTTTTTGCATCGCGGGTCATGGGGGTGGCGGCCTCAAAATTGACAATCGGAGAGTTCCGCGATATAGAAATTGACAATCAGACTTGCAGACTATTTGAATTTTAAGGGCCTCATGTCCAACAAATTTATCATTGTCAAAGTAGTTTACTTTGCGTACGTTTTACATACGGTGGTGGAAAGAAACACAAAAAAAATAAAAATAGTAAGCATTTTTTGGATCACGGGTTCTCGGGGTGGTGACCTCTAAATTGGGCTTGTGTTGTTCTTATCCTACAAATAGCACGGAGAGTTCTGCGATCTACAAATTGACAATGGGACTTGCAGATTCTGAATGTCAAGGGGCCATGTGGAAAAGAATTATCGTTCTGGAATTACTTTTCTTTACGTACGTTTTACATACGTTGGTGGACAAAAACACAGAAAAATAGTAGTAACATCTGTTACATAGGGCTCTATCCTCGCTACCTTCTGCACTTCCCAATACACATTAAATATGTTTTCGATCGCAGGTTCTCGGGGTGGCGGCCTCTAAATTGGGCTTGTGTTGTTCCATATTCTAAAAATAGCACGAAGAGTTTCGCGATCTACAAATTGACAATGGGACTTGCGGACTCTGAATTTCAAGGGGCCATGTCCAAAAGAATTAACGTTCTAGAATTACTTTTCTTTATGTACGTTTTACATACGCTGGTGGACAAAAACACAAAAAAATAGTAGTAACGTCTGTTACATAGGGCTCCATCCCCACTACCTTCTGCGCTTCCCAATACACATTAAATATGCTTTCAAAAGTCAAAACCGACCAGCCAGGTTCGAAAATATGGGCTTCAATAACTGGAAAGCTCGAGGACATCTCCCATTGAAATGACATTATTCAGCATACATGTTCTAAAAGATTGGCATTAATAAGCGAAAATATCCAGAACATCTGTCATTAAAATGAATCAACAGAAAATCTACAGAAGATCATCCAACGTTACTTTTAAATACTTATTGCCATTTGTGTCTATCATCAAAGAGTTGTGGTTTAGGGTGCTTTCGTTCAAATGTCCCTGGTCATGGACATGTAAGACAACTTA
Organism: Picea sitchensis; assembly: GCA_010110895.2. Lineage (NCBI taxonomy): Eukaryota > Viridiplantae > Streptophyta > Pinopsida > Pinales > Pinaceae > Picea > Picea sitchensis. The sequence continues at coordinate 421,901 of SNQJ01S0000012.1, read as the reverse complement.
TAGCACAGAGAGTTCCGCGATATACAAATTGACAATCAGACTATTTGAATGTGAAGGGGCCATGTCCAAAAGAATTAGCATTCTCGAATTACTTTTCTTTACATACGTTTCACATACGCTGGTGGACAAAAACACAGAAAAATAGTGGTGACTTCTGTTACATAGGGCTCCATCCCCGCTACCTTCCGCGCTTCCCAATACACATTAAATATGCTTTCAAAAGTCAGAAACGACCAGACAGGTTCGAAAAGATGGGCTTAAATAACTGGAAAGCTCGAGGACATCTCCCATTAAAATGAGTAGACATGTGAATATTGTGGTATCTGATAATTTCTTTTTTCCTGCATTTTTAATTTTCCAAAATATATATATCCTCGTGATTTTTAATTTTCCAAAATATATATATATATATATATATATATATATATATATATATATATATATTTGCTTGTGTTGTTTTAGTTTTCTTAAAAGCTTCAGCATAGTTGACAAACATCTCACCCAGAGAAGCCTTGACGTCATGTCCCTCTTTAATATTGTTCATATATTAGATGTCAGATTTCAGATTCTGCTCGGATATGGGAATTTTAATACGTGTTGCTAGTCACTATTCAACGTACATATTTGAAAAGATTGGCATTAATAAGCGAAAATATCAAGAACATCTGTCATTAAAATGAATCAACAAAAAATCTACGGAAGATCATCCAGCATTGCTTTTAAATACTTATTACCATTTCTCTCTATCATCAAAGAGTTGCGCTTTAGGGTGCCTTCGTTCTAATGTTCCTGGTCATGGACATGTAAGACAACTTAGAGATGCGATTGAGGGGCAGATGAAAGAAGAGAGACTGGTTTTATGTAACGTGGGCTTTGAGTAAAAAAAAAACTTTGTTATATAAGAGAAACTGAGAGAGGAGGAAAAAAAAAGAACAAGTATGTTTTGGTTGGTGTTCTCTCTGTGTTCGATGCTTTGCTTGGTTGAAAAGGTTGCCTGGTGATTTGTTTGTTGAACTTGTTTTCTTTCTTGCTGGGAATTGTAATGGATTTTGAGGTCACGTGCATAATACTTCTTCATTTAAGTATATAGCTTCTTCCAACAACACAGATTTGACAACTGTATCGAATTGTACAGATCCCACAAGAATTTGTCTTCCTCGGGGATGACACATTTACAGTAGCTTGCAAAATGGCCTGTCATGTTCGTAAATGGCGCGGAATATTACTGCATTTGCAAATGTAACCAGAGGCGGGTGACAAAAACACTATGGGTGGATAAAACGACAGATTATCACTACACAAGTTTCTATTTCAAAGTTTGATGAGCTGCATGTGGGTCTGGTAACCGACTTGACAGAAAGCGATGTTCTTTGTCAAAGTTTGTTCGGTTTCTTCTAGATGTAGTTGCAGACTCCACATATTTGGCACCACCTTCGAACATTCCAGACCTTTCTGTGGGCCGCCATAACTGCATCGCTATGAGGAAAGATATATTTTTATTCCCTCTACAACATTTGATACACTTGTCAGACCTGTGCTGGTGCGTTCTGCAACATTTGATGCACTTGGCAGACCTCTGTTGGCCGAAGAAGTTATGTACCTCAACAGATTTTCATTTTTCATCTAGCTTGGACGTTTCTTCGAATTTACTGTAATAAAAAGAAAAAGTTCAACATACAAATCCTCAGGAAGGCTTTTCGACCAAACAGATGACCAAATACAGAGAGAATATCGGTCACTACATACTTGAACTTTTCCCCCCTGCCATAGTTGTTGTCACATAAAACGACTACATCCACTTTGAAATCGGCCTCAGTTGCATTTCTAACTTGTCTTGAATGTCAAGGGTCAGGAACATTGCAAGGAAATCACCTTAAACCCCAACTTTTCGATGGCAGAGGGAAATTAATACTTGACAAAGAATGGAATGTTGAATAAGCAGTGATTGCAAGCAGGCCATATCTGGAAGAGACAAGGTATTCAAACAACTGGGATAGATGTAGTTGGAAGCATCGATTAATTAGAAAAGCCAAAATTGATATTCAACTCGTTTTTTACGAATAAAGAGTTTGAACGTCAAGAAAACTATCAAGAAGCTTCATCAATGTACATATTTTTTATTGGTCTGCAGCAGGCAAAATGGAAATCGTTGTCGCAAATAGCCTCGACTGTATTTTGTAACCCATCTTATTTGAATATGGAATAATTTTGGTTTCTTTTTTAATTGTATTTTCCAATTTGTGGTATTTGTTTTAATTGCATTTTGTACCTTCTTCCCCTGTCTCGTTAAACATGAACAACAAGCTTTTCTTTCTGCTGTCCACTACTTCAATCTAAATAAAGCTTGTTCTGTTGTTTCTTTACATTTTACATTTAAGAATAATTTTTCATAATCCATACTTATATGGCGCCGACCCTGTATTTAAAGAAAGAAATTGGAGGACTCGTCCTGCTTCCATTCTTCAGATTCCGTAAATATAATGAATTAATGAGTTACAACAAGGCGGCTCAAATGTTGACGCAATGTTCCTGTTCAGTATGTTGGATATAATTCAGCTTCTTCTATATGATAAAATTCTGTGCATATATACTAATATCAGTGGTATTTGAATAAATACAAAAAAAACTTCGTCTTCGACAAATTCTAGGAAATTATGTTTGGGTTTGCGGTATTAAACAACTATGTTCCTTATTCCGTCATATACATCTTGCAGCCAAAGAACTTCTGTAGTCTGCAATTTATGCTTTAACTGCTTGTAACTGACGAGGCGTTCGAAAAGATTGGCATTAATAAAGGAACGACTGAAGTTGTCTTAATTACTTAAGTCACACCAAATTTTGATTGCATTTAATTTAATTTAGATATTGATGTTTATGGATTGTCGGCGTTTGCTCATGTCGTTGCAAGGAATACAAGATGAATAGATTTAATGGAGTTTATGTCGTTGAGACGACAATGCAAATTCATGTTTCTTTTGCGCTATGTACATCTTGCAGTCAAAATTTTCGTGGTTTCAACGAAATTTGCGAACCGAAGAGCATCCTACAATTTGGGATATCATTTGCATTTGAAACAGAAACAATCCATTAATATATATTAGTATGAATATTATTCAGATACACATGGAAACTTTCTCCATTGATAGATACTAGTATGAATACTATTGAAATAGATATCAAAGCTTTCTCTTTGCCAATACTTGACCAGTTATCCGACAGTCGATCGATGTTCCTTTCCATACTTAGCCAATTTTATGGCTGTCGTTGCAGTGGTTCGAAAGCATTTGCATTAATAGTCAAACAATAGATGCTCTTCTGCAAGTTGGTGCAATTGAACTCTACTACTTCTTATTCTGTCATATACATCTACCACTCAAAATCTATGTGATCTACAATTCCACTACGAACTCCTCCGTCCTTTTTCCCTTGTTTTCTTCCCCTGTATTATGGGACTATAAAATATGGACATGATATCTTATGGAGCATGTACGGATTTCACAATCCATACATAGCGACATTTTGGATCGCGGGTTCTCGGGAGGGCGGGGTCAAAATTGGGCCTCCATTGTTCCGTGCCCTACAAATAACACCTAGAATTATGCGATATACAAATTCACAAGCGAACCTACAGACTGGCTGACTCAACATTGCACTTCTATTGTTCTGTGTCCTCCAAACAACACTCCTAGTTTCGCGATATACAAATTGGCAGACATAATGCAGACCTGCCGGGGTGGACATTGCCATTGTTTATGGATGTTAATCCCTATGAAGTATCTAACAGTATCTAAAAAATTATTTTCAATACTAAATGAGCTATTAGTAGTCACAACTGGTGAAACTGTCGGGATTGCACCCTCCGCAATATACAAATTCACTACCAGATTCGGACATCATCCGTTCTTCCGTGTTACAGAAATGTGCAACTCCAACATTGGTGGGTTCACATATCTTTATCTCCATCTATATAATCATACGACGACTCCGACCGATGGCTCTTGCTTTCCATACTTGGCCAATTTTATGTCCACGATTGCCGGGTTGGCACCAATTTCATCTCCATGTATATCCTCGCATGGCGAATTGGACCGCCCGCTGTTCCTTTTCATACTCAGTGAATTTTATTTCCGCGATTGCCGAGTTGGCGCAATTGAACTCTGCTCATTTTTGTTCCGTTATATACATCTTCCACTCAAAATTTCCGTGATCTAAAATTCCACTGCGAACTACTCCGTCCTTTTTCCCTTTTTTTCTTCCCGTCTATTATGGGACTATAAAGTATGGACATGATATCTTATAGAGCATGTACGGATTCCGCATTCCATACCTAGCAACATTTTGGATCGCGGGTTCTCGGGTGGTCGGGCTTAAAATTGGGCCTCCATTGTTTCGTGTTTTACAAATAGCACCGAGAATTTCGTGATATACAAATTGACAAGCGGATTGGCTCACTCAACATTGCACTTCTATTGTTCTGTGTCCTCCAAACAACGCTTCCAGTTCCGCGATATACAAATTGACACACAGAATGCAGGCCTGTCGGGCTTCCAAAACCCTTTGCTTTAAAGAAAACTAGTTCGGGAATGCTAGTTTCTTTCTGTCTTTCTCCATGAAACTATGTAACAGACGTTATTAATATTCTATTGTATGATTTTAAATGTTGATGTAATTTCCACAGATATGTAACATACATTATTTATTTTATAATAAGTTTTTATAGTTAGCAAGTTCGCTTCTCAATTTGTATATCGCGGAACTCTCTGTGCTATTTGTAAGCCATGGAACAACAGAGGCCCAATTTTTGACGTTGCCAGCCTGAGAACCCGCGATCCAAACAACTGCGTGCATGCTCTATAAAACGTGTGCAAACAAAACTAATTCGGCAATGCTATATTTTCTTTCTCCAAGAAAAGCCTTAGTTTTAAAGCAAACTAATTTGGGAATGCTATTTTTTTTTGTGTTTTTCTCCACGAACCTATGTAACAAACGTTATTACTATTCTATTATATGCTTTTAAATGTTCATGTAATTTCCATAGATATGTAACAAACATTATTAATTTCTGGTAAATTTCTATAGTCCGCAACTCCGCCTGTCATTTTGTATACTGCGGAACTGTCGGACCTATTTGTAGGGCACGGAACATTAGAGGCCCAATTTTCACGTGATCCAAAAACTACTTAAGTATGCAAGGACAGCTCTATGCATGTTCTATAAAATCTCATCCCCATACTTTATAACAATACAAATTTCGAATGTATAAAACTAAATATCTACTTTATAAAATTACTTTTTTTTGTATGTATACTTTTTGCTATCCGAGAACCTATAATTTCATAAATTTCAATTTCTTTTGTGTCCAGGAACCCTTGTTTTCAAGATAACTAATTCGGTAATGCTAAATTTTTTGTGTCCAGCAACCTTTCAACTGTTGATACTTTTTGATATTTTTCAGGAAGAACTAATTTGGGAATACTATGTTTTGCATGCAAACCACTTGTATTTCAACTTTCTACCCATGTGTTTGTACTTAAACGCATTTACTCCCATCCCAACCAGGCAGGGACTACGCTGCCATGCAACACTTGTTTTTACATGTTTTGTTTATATTTTATGTATTTTTACTTGAGTTCTTATGTAGGTTAATGTTTTATATGTACATGTTTTATAAGAATGGAAAGTTAACACTTTAGACCTATTGGTATAAATGTTTTGGTGCAAGGAAATCCATATCCTACTTATATATTCATTTATTTGCTAGAAGGTAAATGCATTAACTTCTTCGTTAATGTAGTGAAATGTGATGTTTGTAATGTATTTTTAAGATAGTGAAGTATGATGTTTGTAGTGTTTCTTTGAATGTCGTGTCAATTTAAGATGGAGAGAACAAGAGCAGCATAGCATGCGCGATACCTGCCGAGAATTTAATTATATCGCTGCAAATTTAATTATACTGCTGCAGAAATGTTTTACTAATTATTTAAATATGAAAAATGATAATAATAACATAATTTAATTTAAAAGGATATTAAGAAATAAAACGGGAGTTTATGTAACAACTTGTGGTCCTTGTACTATATTAGGAGATGCATTATTGCGTTGAGCGGAATCCGTAGTCACAAAAGGGTGTCCACGAATGATATGGAGAYGTGGAAGTCCTGGTTGATCTCAGTSTAAATCACGGGATATGMTTAACAAATATTTACTGCRAACGAACAGGTTGTGCTGTTAAAGYTGTCTTGCATACTTTCCCTTGAATCGTTGTTGATCATTGATTGCATAAAGTTCTTCACATTTAAAAAATATGAAAATAGGGCGACTTTGGACAAGGACGAGTAAGCATGGGGCGAGTGTTTGTCTTGTTGCTTACCGGGTCGTATTGCTTGTTATGCATAAGTCAAGCACGTGGGCCATCAATTAATTGCGATAATGGTTAGCTGGTGACGTGGCTCTCGCGTCAGTCCAAATCCCCAAAACGAAAAGTGGAGCACAGCTGAGCACGGTATACGATACACGATGACAGCAACAACAATAACCAGTACGCATGTTTACGGTAGGTATTGCGCATGCGAATATGTAGTGGAGGAGCATTAACCCGCACGGAGGAGCATTAACCCGCACGGATCTGCAGTGCAGCGACATGTCAGGACCCCGCCGTCGGCTCGGCAATAAGACCTTCATTTCAATAGCCAATGGGAGGTTGCCAAAAAGAATTTAAAATAATTGAAATAAATAAATAAAATCCATTGTTAAAGTATGGCATTAGAAACGTATACAATTTTTTTGGTCAAAGACTAGATTAATAGAAGGTCAACGCGAACTCATCGCTATATACCTGGCCTTCGGCAGGTATAATAAGATGAGGGTTCATTTTTCACTAAATTTGATGTTAGGATAGGTTTTGTATAAAATGGAGAGAATAACGTCGAAAAATAGTAAATAAAATAAAAATAACATTTGTGTAGAAAAATGATTTATTAGTTACAAAACTAATATATAAACTCAATGACACCATGATAAAGTAGTATTGTTATATTGTTTGAAATGGGTTTTTATTTTAATCTTTTTCCCATACAAGTAAAACTATTCAATCGTATGTTGATCGAGAAAGGGAATGCCACTAAATAAATTTAAATACTATACCTTGCATTTTTAAATAAAAAATTAGGCTATAATAAACTAGCATACTCCATAAATGGGTGAATGGAAATGTCGAATAATTGAAGGGAAGTTTTCATACTAATCTTGCTAATAACAATCATAGTAATTGACGTAATTAAATACCACCAAGTGTTATCCAATAAGGAAATCCTATATGTCATGCCTACCTTATGATTAGATTTGTGGGTTGCGTCTCCCACATTGTCGTCTTTATCGTTTCATCTACACATTTCCTTATCCTTATCTACTATTTTCAAAGATTCTTACATTCGTTGTTTGTTAGTAGTTTAGCATGGAGGCAATTATGCAAATTTGGAGATAATGGCTATGGAAGTTTTTTTTTTATCGTATTATTTTCTTGTGAGTGGAATAATGGTCACATGGTACTCCATATTTCTTGTTGCACATTTGTGGAGTGTAATGGTATCATTGCAATAATGGAATCTTCCTCTATTGATCCTCCTCACAACTAACAAGATGTTTCTTAGCTTTATACTGCACAAAACATTCCACAATATTTGTTCTCATTAACCTAACAGAATAAACAACACCTTTTACCCTTCTCAGTCATATTGATGAATCTCCTTGTCATGTTCCCCACCTTTACCCTTAGTAGATCGATAATGAACTAATAGGGAGAGCCAAAACTATATGACAATCAATCGACTTAATGTCAATACAAATAAATAGAGGCAAAAATAAGCACAAAAGCGAGAAAAATCATTATATAATGTCCCCATTTTGGGACATTATAACTTTACAGAGTGTTATGCCTACCAGAGTAGCCAAATAGGGGTGACAGAGAGTTCGGGAGATATTGAGGGGTTTTATTGGGCCCGACTTGCATCGTTCATCATCAGGATCCATTTCGCATAACTTGGTTTTGGTTTCATTGCATTCCGACGATTTCCATAATTTTGAGTTATGGGTCATATCTTAATTAATTTCACTAAGAAGGTCATAATAGACATATTACTTGGAGAAACCTCTTAGTGTAATAGCTCATCGGAATTGGGAAGAAGAGCACTACAGGATAAGATGACGAGAAGTGACTTTCAGTGGCCGGAGAAGCCATAAGGATGGATAAATCACTTTTTAGAGGTAAAATGATTAAATAATTAATTGATTAAGTGATTTAATCAAGGAATAATAAAATAAAGTAAAAGTCACTTGGAGGGAAAAGGTCAACAATGAATTAGGGTTTCAATAGTGAATTAGGGTTTTGGAAAGCTATAAGAGAAGAGTCAGCAACCTAATTCATCATTATGCGGATTATGACTTGTCAATGAGGAGAAGAGGCGCATCTCATGAGAGATAGTTCAGTGTATGCTAGGAGGAAGACACCAGTGGGTTGATTTCGGTGTTGAAAGGCACACCCTAGTCATCGGGAAGATCATCCAGGTCTTCCATCATTCTTCATTGATTCTGCAGTGCTCCCATATTCCAGGTATTATCTTTTAGTTGCTTATTTGTATTCCAGCTAAGATCCTTTTGTCTTTTGATCTAGCCGAGTGTTGTTATTTTATTCAGTCGCAGTTGCTTACTTGTATTCCGGCTAAGATCCTTTGTCTGTTGATCTAGTCGAGTATTGTCAGTTTATTTAGCCGCATTCGACCATTTTGTAATCCCCAGAGATATCATAATACAAACTTTGCAGTCCTTTGTCGCATTTATTATTTGTATGATCATTTATATGCTATAAACCTTTGAGCCTACACACACATTAGCAACGTTTCCTAAACTAGCCAAGTCAGGAACATTACAGTGGTATCATAGCTAGTTTTCTTGCCAGCCTAAGGGGAAAATCAGATAAGGATCTAGATACATCATTACCAGCGAGTGGATTGATAGGAGCACAGATGGAGCCTACACCTATTAGATGCAGGGAGCATTGCTACAGTTGCAAAGTGCCTTGGAAGCCAAATCACAGATGTAGGGGTAAAGGGAAGGTGCACATTGTTGAGGTGCACTATGACAGAGAGGTTGAGGAGATGCATGTGAATGCAACCATAGATGCCTATTTGGAGCAGTCTGATAAGTTTAGTGACTCTTGCGCATCTAAGGGACAGTTGTATGGACAGGATGATAGTGCATATCCTTCATCTTCCCCATTAGGTAATGTTGAGGATTCAACACTTCAGCATAGTGGTGACACTTGTGAGGATTCATATGTATTGGCACTTAGACATGATGAGATTAGGAGGTTGGATGACCTACCGGTGGGTGTAGACATGGCTTCCAGGAAGTCATGTATGGAGAATGATGAGCTTCCTATGATGAGTGAGCCACATTTTTCATCTTCTCAGTCACCTATGCTAGCCACAACACATGCGGATATCAGTGGCATTTCTGATATGGTAGAGGAGCCTTGTGTGGGGATTATACACAAGGAACATATGGATCTGCAGACCCAGGAGGAGAGGTATGGCTCGGAGATAGTTGACCTTACACATACCTATCAGTATGAGGAGAGTGAATCACCACTCTTGGAGATTCCATTGATGGACCAGGTTGTGGAGATCGACAACTTGTTGGGACACTTACTCCCAGGATCAATCTACAATGATGAGGATGCACTCCTTATTGATTAGAATGACCATAGAACGCGTCTAGACACATCTGTATGGGATCCAGGCGCAAATGATATTAGTAGGGTGAGTGCACAGGAGGATACAATTGCCCATACAAGATATGGTGCGATTCATATAGGGGTCGCAGTTGGTGATGACGTGTAGTGGCATACATGAGGGCTTAGTAGCACAGGGGACAGTGGGAAGTTCAGTGCCTTATATTTTGAGGAGTGTGTTGTTGGAGATTCCATTGTTGACACCAGCAGTGAGAGGCATGAGGTAGCACCTCAATGGGATTGTGACCAGGAGTCACGACACTTGGCAGGACAGTTGAGAGTCAATGAGGACATGATCATGGCAGCCACTAGATGCATTGATGATACACATGCATTGGTGGCAGGTTATTG
>SNQJ01S0000012.1:383825-396550 GCA_010110895.2 Picea sitchensis | reverse complement strand
GGTGTTATATTCGGAAAGTGACATTGAGCTAAAAAGGGTTAAAAGCGCTTTTAAGTCATTATGAGCTAAAAATAGAAGTCAACAATGAATTAGGGTTTCAACAGTGATTTAGGGTTTTGGAAGTCAACAATGAATTAGGGTTTTGGAAAGCTATAAAGGAAGGGTCAGCGACCTAATTCATCATTATGCAGATTATGACTTGTCATTGAGGAGAAGAGGCACATCTCAGAAGAGATAGTTTAGTGTATTCCAGGAGGAAGACACCAGTTGGCTGATTTTGGTGTTGAAAGACACACCCTAGTCACTGGGAAGATCATCCAGGTCTTCCATTATTCTTCATTGATTTCGCAGTGCTCCCATATTCCGGGTATTATCTTTTAGTTGCTTATTTGTATTCCGGCTAAGATCCTTTTGTCTTTTGATCTAGCCGAGTGTTGTTATTTTATTCAGCGGCAGTTGCTTATTTGTATTCCGGCTAAGATCCTTTGTCTGTTGATCTAGTCGAGTATTGTTAGTTTATTCAGCCGCATTCGACCATTTTGTAATCCACAGAGATATTATAATACAACTTTGCAGTCCTTTGTGGCGTTTATTATTTGTATGATCATTTATATGTTGTAAACCTTTGATCCTACACACACATTAACAGTGTTTCCTAGATTAGCCAAGTCAGGAATATTACAGGCATAGTTGTATTGATGAAGCATTAGGTTTAATATGTCTTATCTCTTTCATTGGAACTATTGTTCCATTTTGAAAGCACAAATACTCCTCATGAAGCATGGAGGCAACTTGATCAACGAAACAAATGCAATTCGTGGTTATCAATTGGAAAATGAATTAATTAGTCTCAATCCTAATATTTTGATACTATTCAAGATTTCATTTCCAAGTTCAAATCTCTTCGGCTTCAATTAAAAGATTGTAGTATTGAGAAAAAGGATGTACAACTCATTTTGGCAGTGCTATCTAAGTTAGGTGAGTCCTAGTCAGTTTTTGCTTCCACATTTAACTCAACTTGGGATGCCTTGGCTCAAGCTTTTGTAATGCCTACTTTTGATGCTTTTGTTGAATGACTTACTCATGAGTGTTGAGAATTATAGCTTGAACAAGAATTAGTTTGAGATATTTTCGGAAAATTTATTTTCGAAAAGTAATTCTATTTTAAAAAAGTGATTCTGTTTTCGAAAAGTAACTTCTATTTTGTAATTCATTTTAGTTGAAAAGTGAAAGTCTTATTTTTAGAGTTGAGTCTAAAAAGTGTATTTCACGCATGCATGACTTAGACTAGGAGTAATCTCAAAAATAGATTAGGGTTTTGGTCTTAGCTAAAACTATAAAGACATGTAAAGATAAAGAGTTAAGACACACAAGAACACTTGAGTAGTTGAGTAGGTTGAGCGACAGAGAGGGAGAGAGAGCAGTCAACCAATTTTCGGTAGCACGCAGTCTTGTGTAGTAGTTCGTACAACGTACAAAACAATTCCATACAGTTGCACGAACAAAGCCATACCGACGTCCGTACAGTCCGTATGAATAGGCTGTACTCTCCCGGTAGCTTGTTTCACTTAGTTTGAGTTGTTTTTCTGGTATCCATGCAATGCTGTTTTTAGTGCTGTTTTTTGGGCAGCTTCTCGAGGTTTCCTTGTAAGTTTTTCGAAGTAATGAAAAGCTAGATTTGAAGGAGTAATTACTTGTGTATGTGTGTAAATGATTTTATGCTTTCGCTATCTAATTTCCAACTACCGTGTGATTAATGCTATGGTTTGTAATTTATTTCTGCAATAATTAAATTCAACAATCTACTGGTTTGATTGAGATCATAAGGACTTTAGTCACCTAGGGCTTGGGAATTTTCACATGGTATCAAAGCTTATTTCTTTGATTGAGATTCTTTAGGATTTGCAGAGGTAAATCAATTGCAGGGAAGAAGGACCGACAGTGAGAGGGTTTCAAAGTTTTATTTTTAGATTTGGCAGTTTGTGCAGTGGATCTCAAAGATGGCAACAACTGGCCTTAGGTTTGAGAACAGATTGGATGGTGCCTCGAATTTTTTATCATGGAAGGTGGTGAGGGTTACACTCTTGCTAGAAGAGAATGATCTCTGGGATATTGTCAAGGATGTTGTGACTCCGCCTACAGATCCACAACAGTTGGTAGCTCACAATAAGAGGGTAGTGAAGGCCAAGCAGATGATCTTGGATTCCATTAAGGATCATCCGATCCCTCATGTATCCAAGAAGAAGACAACGAAGGAGAAGTTCGACGCCCTGGTTAGTCTCTACCAGAGTCAGAACATAAATGTGAAGATGATATTGCGGAACAAACTCAGATCCATAGGGATGACCAGATCAGACATAGTCATTGGTTACCTTATGAATACCACCTACAACCGGGTTTTATTTACAGTTTGACCAAAAAAAGTACCCAAAATTTGACTTTACTTAGAATATATGATCTTAGACTTACTTAGACTGAACTTAGACTAGCTTAGGAACTAGAAAACTATTGTTTCATAACATGATCATTGTGGCTTTCCATATTGCTCTTTCTCTCTCACAGCTCGTGGGAGTGACCCCTATCTCCAAACCTCTTGCTCTCTTTCACAACTTGGCTAGGATTGGAACATAAACCACACAGATTCGTGATCAACTTGTAGCAGTTGGGGAAAAGGTTGAAGATGCAGAGCTAGTGAATATGGCACTGAATGGATTCCCAACTTCATGGGAACCATTTGTCAAAGGTATTTGCTTTTGGGAAAACCTTCATGACTTTGAGAAATAAGATAAGATAAGATAATTTTATTAATGTCCAACAAATGACCACAAAAGTAGGTCAATGGGACTAAAGGATACATCTAGTGTGAATACAATGTGGGAATGCAGAAGCATCTCCTATATAATGAGAGAAAGAAAGATACAAGAAAACTGAAAGTATAGTCTAGGTAATTATATGATAAGGCTAAGCACTAATTCTAGCTAAGACCAAAAATAAAGTGTATATAACAATATCATAGGTATGGTGATACAAAGTGTGAGTGGGAGTGTTCAAGATATGAGTTGGACAACTCGATGCTAGTTAAAAAGGAGAGAGAAATATCTGAAGATGGAGCCAATGAGGTCAAGGTCTCCTGGATATGATGACCGATGGTGAGGGGGGCGACGGGGGTCGCACTGGCTCGCTGTAGGAGTCCTTGAGTACCATAGGGGGATTTGGCTGTATGACCCTGAGGGGGATGTAGGAGCGAGGAAGCTCAGTTCTCCTACCATCCAAGGTTGAAGGAAATAAACTTTGAATAGATCTCTGACTGCTCCGCTGGGGTTGGGAGGAAATCCGACGGGTGAGAGGTGCCTTGCTTTGGATTCGTCTGGAGCTAAACCCTTTGTAACTTTGAGGATGTGTGATCGGATGTATGGTCCTACACCTCCAAACTGGTCTCAAACATATCGATCGATCTCCCAGGGGGGGAGGCTAAGAGGAGAACCGAGGTCTCACCACTCTATGGTCTAAAGTACTTTGGAACTCAGCCTGTTGCTTGTTGCTCCGATTTGATGGAAGGGCATGAAAGTATGAGGTGATCCTCTTGGTCCGCCTGAGGTGGTGGGGTGTGTGTAAAAGCCGAGATCTGTGACTGGAAATCTCCCTGGTGAATAGTGTTAGGCAACGTTGATCCTGATATTGGAAAAGTAGCGAGGGAGCCCCCTATGTCTCTGTAGAGGCAATAGTAACGTTCTTTGACCTCATAGTATATGGGGCATCAAAAAATAAGGTGCATCTATGTCTTTGGCTCCTATAGGTGGCACATTTGGTAGACCCTATCAGGATGTGGGATATGGTGATAAGTCTCCACTCAAAGTTGATGAGAACCGACTCAGAGTTGCCCCAAAGGGATCCCGACTGTATCCAGGAGTAGACTCGGATGGAGTCAAATAAGGGCAGAGGTAAAGGACCCAACAAGGTTAAGGGAAAGAATGAGGAGTTAACCTCACAACGAGGAAAGAAGGACTCGAGTAAATCAAGTGCTTTAGTTGTCATAAGCACGGTCATTATGCATCACAGTGTCTAGATAAGAAGAAGGGTAAAGGAAAACAACAACAGAAGCACGTAGCAACCTCTGCAGAAACTTAGATGAACGAGTTTGTTGCCAAGTTCGAGAGGGATTTCTCATTGGTATCTTGCCTTTCTATTATCATGGTTCCAAGGAATGCTTGGTATGTGGACAATGGGGTATCTCGACATATGACATTAGTCTGGTAGTTGTTTTCTAGATCGAAGAAGCATGACTCAGGAGTACATGTTGAGCTTGGTGATGATGTCAAGTATCCAGTAGGAGTTTGGTACTATTCCTTGTTGAATTTTAATGAAGATTTGTACCTTGGACAAGTGGTTCCTATGGGTTTTTAAACTTTTACCTAGGAATGTGGTCCACAACTTAAAAGTGGGTCTTTTTCATAAGGTCACTTTATAAGTGGTAAAGTGAACTTTAAATTAGAAAGTGAAAAGTGACTTAGGAACTTAAAGCACCAAGTGGGTTTTTATTTAAGTTGGGTGAATGAAATTAAATAAAGTGAATATTAATGGAGCATTTAATTTCAACCGTTGATCTTGGGCAATGTGAGCCCTTGGATCAAAAAGGTAACCTAAGAGTCACTTAGGGATTCTAAAGGGGGAAAAAGACCAAATGAGAAGTCATTCTTTCTTGGAGAGATTGAGAGGTTGAGAGAGAGCAAGAACAGGAGAGAAGTTTCCATTTTCTGAAGAGGAAAGAGCAACAAAGAGGAGGCACGATTTTCAAGGCAAAGCTGGGCACAAATTTCGAGGCAGCCAACAGTGAAGGAAAATCCGTACGGTACGGAGTCCGTACAGCAGCACGTTTCTCAAGGAACTGGGCGCATTTATTGAGCCGTACAGGCCCTACGGCCACAATACAGCAGCAACAGAAATTCTGGGCGCGTTTTTCGAGGAAACCGTACAGCATTTAATGCTGGACAGATCGTACGGTACGACTGTCTGCACAGATTTCGAGGTGGCTGTGTGTTGGGTTTCTTCCAGTCATTTTCAAGCACGGAAAACGAGGAAGAGATAAGTTAAATCTGTTGGTTTTAATTTTGCTGATATGTAATTTCCAGAATTGAAGAAATAAGAAGAACTCCCTCTCTCTCTCTGGTTTTCCCCACATTGGGGTTTTTCCAGGGTCGATTTGACCAAAAATTATTGTGTCATTAAATGTGTGCTTGCTGTTATAATTTCTGAGTTTTTAAGACAACCATAGAAAAGATTATTTATTTCATGTGTTTCAGTCAAATATCATTTTGAAATTTAATGCATATTAATGTTTGCAAATTTCATTAATATTGGGAAAGGGCATTAAACATTTGGAGTGATAAGGAGTGATTGAAACTGGGATTGGGATAAATTGCAGGGTGAGAAAACACAGTAAAAATCAACATGGTATCAGAGNATAATGCTACATTGATATAACACTTGCATTATGTGGTTAAAAAGGATTAGATTGCTCTATTATTGATTCACCCCCCCTCTCAGTAATCCAACAATTGGTATTTGAGTAGGTTCCTTCAGAAATCAGTTTAACTAGTGAAAGGTAGATCATGGAGAGCAACAACATGCATAAAAATGGAATACCACAGCTTGATGGACAAAAGTATGCATTTTGGAGCATAAGGATGAAGACATATGTACAAGCACATGGATTTGAAATTTGGAAATCAATTGTAGATGGATACACAACACCAACAATTCCGCCAACAAATGATAAAGTAGTGAAACTCGGTCAGAATAATTCCAAAGCCACAAATGCACTTTTGAATGGTCTTGGAGAATCAGTATTCACCAAAGTTTCACATTCTAAATCCGCTAAAGATATTTGGGACAAACTTCGAAATATTTATGAAGGAGATTCAAAAGTTAAAGCAACAAAGCTTCAAACTTACAGAGGTCAGTTCGAACAACTAAAGATGAAGGAAGATGAGAATATTGCAGCTTACTTTTTACGATTTGATGAAACAGTAAATGCAATCTTGGGATTGGGAGAAGAAATCAAAAATCTGTAATTGTTCAAATGGTACTAAGATCTCTTCCTATGAGATTTGACCCTAAGATATCGGCACTAGAAGAAAGAGCAGATCTAAACTCAATAAGCATGGACGAACTACATGGAATCTTCACAGCATATGAAATGAGAACTGAACAGGAAAATCCAGATATAAAAGAAACAACCTTCAAAGCATCCAAAAGGTCAAAGAAAAAGGGAAATCGAAAAGAAAAAGAACATAGCAGCAACAGTGATGTCTCAGAAGATGATGAAGAAGCGGCCAATTGTGTCAGAAGATTGAATAAGGGAACCAACGACAGATATAGAGGTAATCTTGCTTTGATTTGTTTTAATTATGATGGTATTGGTCATTTTGATAACAAATGTCCTCATAAGAAAAAGATAAATGATGAAGGTTAATCAAATAACAAACAAACATATAAAGGCAAAATAACCACAAAGAAAGTTTTCAAGAAAATCTTATGCACCAAAGAAGACATCTCATCATCAGACGAAGATAAAGTCAGTGACAGTGAGATAGAAAGAGTTCTATTCATGGAAGTAGAAGACTCTGATAAAGAAGACTCTCAAGAAGAATATGAAGAGGCGGAAGTTGAGTACCGAGAAGAATTGGTGTGTGCCATAGAAGTTATCATAAGAGAAAAGCAGAAAAACAAGAAACTACAAGTGGAACTAGACAAGAAAGAAGACACTCAAGAACTAGAACAAATGATAACAAATTTGAATGTTCAAATTGAAGAAGATAAAAGAATTGAAGAAGCACTCAAATAACAGCTAGAAGGAAGAGAGAGGATCATTGGAAATTTGGAAGCATAAATTGTCACATTAAGAAAGGATATTCAAAAGAAAAATATGCAGAACATATCAAAATTTTTTAAGGACATTATCAGCAGTCAAAACCCTCATCATGAAAAGTCCGAACTTGGATACAATCAGACAGAAAAGGGATCAAGCTCCAAAACAACAAAACAAGAAACATATTTCTTCCGACAATTTCTGAACATATTTCTCACCACAGAAACCTAAATGAACATTTGGTCTTACTGAATTTGGATCTGTTATGAATAAGTTATGACGTTTTTACCTGAAACACTTGTTTTAGACTAGTTTCAGGACTAGCCACAAACCCTATTTTCCACGGAGTGTAACTCCAAAAATACAATGGCCCACAAGCTTAAATTTGTACCACAACTACTTGGATATGTTTTCTCAATGGCCTCCCAATTTCACAGTCCGAATCATTCTAGAAAAAAAGTTATTGCGAAAATGGTGAGATGACCTATAAATAACATACCTTAGAAAGCATCATCAAAAGAATTTATCCTCCCTTGAATTTTGGCCTTCTTTACTTCACCTTCCCTCTAAAATTCGGCTTAGATATCCTTTGGTTACCTCGGTCACCTGTAGATATTCAATATGCTCAAGTGTGATTTGAATGAGAGAGCCTTGCCTCTTATTTATACTTTCATGTAGGTTCCTTAGAAGCATCTTCTAGACCACTCTGTCCACATAGCCACTTTGTCCACATAGTCACCTATGTCCAACTTTGCCCAATTTGATACTTGTCCATATATCTAATACCCACTTGACTACTTAACCCATTTTCCTCATTTTAGGGTTAACCTTCTTATAACCACTTTCCATAATTAGAAAGTTCTCAGTTTACTTTATTATTTAAATAATCCTCCTTGATTTTGTCACTTCACTTTATTATTTAAATAATCCTCTTTGACTTTGCCACTTCACTTTATTAGGCTGCCCAGACTTCTTCATCATAGGTAATCCCCACCAAAGATATGAATGAGAGGGACGACACGGCATGGCCAGAAAGAATGCATTCCACTCACTATGCTTCTGACTTATTCTCACTCCCTAAATTCTTCACTGAGGGAGGAGGTTCAATGTGAGTGAGTGACTGGGGATGCTTTGAAGATTTAAGGAAAACACTTTTTTATTTAAATAATCCTCTTTGACTTTGTCACTTCACTTTATTATTTAAATAATACTCTTTGACTTTGTCACTTCACTTTATTATTTAAATAATACTCTTTGACTTTGTCACTTCACTTTATTATTTAAATAATTTCTTCTTTGCAAGAACTTTGACTTCTTTGACCTTTTGGGGCTTCAAGCCAACAAATGAGGGTCCTCCAAATTCGTAAGGCCATAACTCTCAAACCGTGAGGAGTTATATGATGTTCCACATACCACCAGAAATGGAATGACATGTAATATCCATCTAGAATAGTCTTACCTGCAAATATATCAAAACTCATACCATTATACATCAAACAAACTTGGGTCCATTACCCAAATCTTTGTGCTACTAGAATTCGCTATTGAACTTTCTTTAAGGGTTGACATCAATGAAAACCAACCCAATTAATCAACAATATCCACCTTTGGCATTGATGGCAACACTCTGATGTAATACTGAAATCATATCACTCACGCTCCCCTTGGAACCATGCCTGCATCTCTGTGACCAATGCTTTCTCTGGAACCATGCCTCTGTCCTCTACATATGATAAATCTCATCCCCTTTGTCATCAATGGCAAAGGTATCTTTCCATTCGGGTCTTCTCCCCCTAACTGACTTGTCTGATCTCCCAACTTGAACTATCCTCTTTATGGTGTTTCCTTGTGTACATCTAAGACATATAAGATAATAGTTCAAAAGCATTCATTTTGGAGTAGAAATAACTCCGAGTCTCTAGCAAAGATACTCAAAGGCTTCCGTGGAAGTGGTTTTGTAAATATGTCTGCCACTTGTTCTTTTGTGCCTACGTATTCAACTCTGATGTTCTTTTCTACAACCTGTTCCCGTAGAAAGTGATACTTGATTGGAATGTGCTTCATCTTTGAGTGCATCACCAGGTTCTTTGAGATACTGATGGTGCTTGTATTATCACAATAGATTGGAATGGGCTCATCATACTCAACCTGTGTATTTGTCAGAGTTGTTTCATCCATAGAACATGTGTACAACATGTTGCTGCAATATACTCTGCCTCGACTATATATAAAGATATTGATGATTGTTTCTTGCTTAGCCATGATACTAAACACTCACCCAAGTAGAATGCTGCTCCACTGGTGATTCATCGGTCATCAATGCAACCTTCCCAATCTGCATCTATGTCGGAAATAAGTGATAAATCCTTTCCTTTTGGATACCATAATCCAAAATCTTATGTTCCTTTGAGATATCTGAAAATCCTTTTCACTGCTAATACATGTGATTCCTTTGGTGCTGCTTGAAATCGTGCCACATGTCCAACTTCCTGCATTACATCTGGTCTGGATGTTGTCACATATAGTAGGCTACCAATCATTGACCTGTATTACCTCTTATTTTTAGACTTTGAATCATCATATTTTCTCAACTTGCAACTGGTTTGCATTAGAGTGATAATTGGTTTGCAATATTTCATTCCGAAGATCTTTAATATTTCTATGATATACTTGGTTTGAGAAATAAAAATTCCTTGGTTGCTTTGACGCATCTGAAGACCCAGAAAGAAGGATAGTTCTCCAAGTAATGACATTTCAAATTCATTATGCATGTCCTTTGCAAATTTCTTGATGTAGAGGTTGTTTTCTACACTTCCTTTTCTAAACCCTGCCTATTGTAGATATTTATCCAGTCTAGAGTACCATGCTCTAGGAGCCTATTTTAGACCATACAAGGCCTTCTTTAATTTACACACATAATCTGTGTTCTCTGATAACTGAAATCCTTCTGGTTTTTCAATGTAGACTTCTTCTTCAAGTTCCCCATTTAGAAAAGCTGATTTTACGTCCATCTAATACACTTTAACATTTTTGGAGCATGCATAAGCTAAAAGAAATCATATTGCTTCCATTCTGGCAACTGGGGAAAATATCTCTTCAAAGTTGATTCCTTCAACCTGTGCATATCCTTTACATACCAATCTAGCTTTGTTCCTTGTAACCTGTCCATCTTCATTCAATTTATTCCTGTATACCCACTTTGTGTCGATCACATTCTTATCCTTTGGTCTTGGAACCAATTCCCAAATGTCATTTTTCTCTATTTGATCCAATTCTTCATCCATGGCCTTATTCCAAAATTCATCCTTGCTGGCCTCTTCAAAACAGGTTGGTTCAATTGTAGATGAGAGTGCTATGTGCATTTGTTCTGGTGAATAGATTATTCTTCTAGTCTAACTCCTGCATATTTGTTTTCGATAATCTGATCTGAAGGATGATTCTTCTGTACTCGTCTGCTAGGTGTCTTTGGAGGCACTTGCTGAAATTTCTCTTTTGCTTTTGTCGGATCCTCTTCATCTTTCCCTTCTATTTCTTTTTGATCTTCTGGTTCTTCTTCGTAAAGTTGTTCCATTGATTCATTTTCTTCTTCCTTTAATTATTGTCTACCTGTTTCATCAATTGTTACGTTGATGCTTTCCACAACTTTGTTCAATCTTAGGTTGTAACACTTCTATGCTTTCCTTGTACTTGAGTAACCAACAAGTACTCCTTTGTCCACACGAGAGTCAAACTTTTCCATTCTTCCATCTTCTCTTTTGATGTAGCATTTGCTTCCAAAAACTCTGAAGTGTTTCACATTTGCTGGTATTCCTTTCCATAGCTCGTAGGGAGTTTTTTCAGTGTTGTTTTTGAGCATTACTATGTTTTGAATGTGAACCGTTGTATGCACTGCGTGTGTCCAAAAAATATCTAACAATTTGGAATCCATTAATATTGTTCGAGCCATTTCCTGTACTGTCTTATTCTTTCTTTCAACAACTCCATTCTGTTGAGGTGTCCTAGCAACAGAGAATTGCCTTTTTATTCCATGTCCTTTTTTGAGGTTCCTATCTGTGACTGTTGTTGTTCTGTTGTGGTTCTCTAGGAGGGACTGTCATTCTGCAATCTTTGGCCATTTGTCCAAAGTTGTTACATTTGTAGCATTCCACTTCAGTGCTCAAAGATTCAAACCTGTTGTAACTTCTTCTCTACGTTTTACTAGGCCTTCTTGGACAACCCTTTTATGTATGACTTTCAAAGTTGTTTATATTCCTGTTGTTAGTTATGCAATTCACAACTTTATGTCCAAAATTATTACATGCATAATATAAACCAAAAAAGATAGTTTGATACCTGGGAGTTGAAGATATTCTGAAAGGAGGTACTCTTATGAATCCTTCTTCTTCCCGAGGCCTATCTGTTTCTATCGATAGTTGATTCTAAAATACGAATCTTCTCGGTGGAGGAGTGTCCCTGTAATTTTCTTTGTAGACCTTCCTATCCCCTTTTATTGTTTCCGCATAACTTTTTGGATATGTTTCTTGTTTTGTTNTGTTAATGTGACATTCTATTAAACTTTCACCCATTAACTATTACACTTGGAATATGAATTAAAATACACTATTAAACTTTCATCCATTAACTATTAACTATTGCTTAAAATACACTATTAAACTTTCCCCTATTAACTATTATACTTGGGATATGAATTAAAATACACTTTTAAGCTCACCTAAACGTTATTTTCAATCCTGGTGGAATGTCAAAATATATTGATATAATTATTGTTTCTCAAATACACTATTAAACTTTCACCCTTTAACTATTACACTTGGATATGAATTAAAATACACTTTTAAGCTCACCTAAATGTTATTTTCAGTCTTGGTTGAATGTCAAAATATATTGATATAATTATTATTTCTCAAATACATTTTTCATATTAGATATGACTGTAACCAACCCCGCATCCCAAAATTTTGAATATATATACTTTATATATTATATAAAGTATTTAATTTATATTATATATAAACTAATTTGTATTATATATAAACTACATAATTTGTATTATATATAAATTACATATATTTATATATTGTTTTTCTATATATTATATAAAGTATTTAATTTATATTATATATAAACTAATTTGTATTATATATAAATTACATATATTTATATATTGCTTTTCTTATATATTGTTTAAACTACATATGATTTGTATTATATATAAACTACATATAATATATATAATTTATGTAATTTTTATTATATATAAACTACATATATTTATATATTGTTTTTCTTATATTTTATTTTTCAAATACATTTTTATATTTGATGTGACTGAATCTAACTCTGCATTTCAAAATTATAATATATTACAATATATTGTTTTTCAAATACATTTTTTTATATTGAATGTGACTATACCCAACTCTGCATCCTAAAATTATTCTTAATTAATAAAAAACTATTATTGTTCAACCTTGCATCCCAAAATTTTGATACATTCTACAATGTATTAATATAAGATTCTTAATTAATAAAAAACTATTATTGTTCAGTATACTTTGTATATTATTAATTTGTTTTATCATTTTTATTAATTTATCTCAAAATTGAAATAAAATATTAATTTAAAATAAAAATCTTAATTTATATTTAACATAATTTTTTCTTCTAATATATAAATTAGAAGGTTTCTCTTTAAAATTGCACATCCCAAAGAATGTTAATGTGATATTCTCTTAAAAAATTTGCCGATTAATAATTAGGATGTGAACTAAAGTAAAAATAAAAGAAAAAGTAAAGTTTGCAATGTTTAACTTTTATAATATGAAGTTATTATATTTATATTATATTTTTTATATTT
>SNQJ01S0000012.1:278152-370542 GCA_010110895.2 Picea sitchensis | reverse complement strand
TAATAACCTAATATAAATTATCTTCTTGAGCCGACAAGGCTTCTAGGGTTATTAGCCAACTCATTAGGGTTTCTCTTGCTTCCCAGAGTCTTATATTCTTGTTAGGTTCACACGTGGAGGTAAATACTTCCCACAACTACCATAATATTAACATGCTGGTGGTGGTCGTTCCTTTATGGAACTGCCCTTGTTGCCTCGTTGTTCTTGGATTGATCATGCCGTCCAAAGTTGATTGTCCTCCCTGCAGCTTGTCTTTGTAGGTTTCTGCTTCTTTGTGTTCCTTTGCTGATTTCCTTCCTCGCTTTGAAGTTTTCTTAGTGCTTTGTATTGGATCTATTTCCCCTTCCTCTTCTTCTCACAAATCTTCCTTTGAGCCCTGATCTTGCTGGACTACTTCTTGGGGGAGGACTACATTGGATGGAGGGATAGGATATGCTCTTTCGTTTTCTGGCGAGGTCGGGATGGTAGGAGGAACAATTTCAGTCACGTTCCCTTCATTTTCTGGTTCTTCCAGCGTGGAGAATTTGTTACCGGGTTCAACCTGCTTTTTTTTTGACGCAGCTTCCTTTCTGGGTGAAGGAGGGCTTGGAGTTTTTCCTTCTCGATGCGGGCCATATTTGTTTGCCTTATGTCTTTTGGGTTGCTGCCATCCATCGTCCAGGTCTTTTTCTTGTTGGGATTGGGGAATTTTTGGACAATTTTTTTGGAAATTCTCATACTCGTGGCAGTGTTTGCATTTAAATAAAAATTGTTCATAGTCTAGCTTCTGGAAGTGCTACCAGTCACCTACAGTCAATTTTATTGCTTCTGGTAACTAACTTCTAAATCAACTTCAACACAAATACGGGCACATGAGTACTGATCTTTGGGGTTAGCTTATTTGATGTACTTACCAAGCCCGTTGCCAATGGCTTGCATCGAGGAGGTAGACCCATACCAGAATCGCCTTAGGGACATCCAGCGCAGGGTCGAAGTCGGGAGTCCAACGATTTAGGTACAACCCTTGGGGCCCCATGAAGTATGACCCATTTTTGAAGATTAGATCGCGATCATCTTTGTATATGAATTCAAACAGGAAAAATCCCCGACCGACTGCATAACAGGTATCGCTGCTGGTGATCAAGGGGTGCTAGTTCTTCTGGATCCAGTGTTCGGTAGTGCGAGGTGTGGGCCAAAGCCCGACGAACTCTCCCACTAGGGCTTGATTTGCTAACGACACCACTATCTGCATAGGTTGATAAGGAGGAAGGGCGATTGAAGGAATTTCATCCAGCCTTTTGACAAACTTGGGTGGTGGATCAAAGGCAGGGTTTTTGCCTTCGGCTATGAGAAATCATTTGAAGGCAGCTGCGACGGCTCGCCGCCCCTTTCAGAGCTCATGGAGGCTAAGATCAGAGCTAGTTCTCTCCAAAAAACACCAGAGCAAAATCGATCTTATGTTGGTCCCGACGACTTTGTAAATCATCTGTTACAATGCTATTGTTACTATAACATTCTACTTTTGCATTGTTATAATATGCATTTTCAAATTGTTTTGCATTGTATCATTATTAAAGTCAATATACATAATGAATTATTTTTAAAGTTAAAGGATTAAATTATTTTGAATTATATTGTTTTTTTTTTTTTTTTACAGAAACTGAAAATTTTATATTTATAAAAGGCACGACTGAGGTCGCATAATACAGAGGAGGGTGCTGGTGAAAGAGATACCAACAACAAAATTTCCACAAAAACTTACAAAACTAAGTCTAGTTTTAGTTCAACTTTACTGTAGACATAAATTGCATCTCTAACCTTAAACTTGTTGATATTATGGTAGTTGCGGGAGGTATTTACCTCCACGTGTGAACCTGACGAGAATAGAAGACTCCGGGAAGCAAGAGAAACCCTAATGAGTTGGCTAATAACCCTAGAAGACTTGTGAGCTCAAAAAGATAATATGTATTAGGTTATTAGCCTCCAAGAGAAGAAGTCGGCCAAAAGAATTAATATATACTGAACAGACAGGTACCCAGAAGGAGAAGTCGACCCTAGTAAGTCTGCCAGAACCACTATAAATACAGGGCGCTAGTCTCTCATTTGACACATCTTAGCAGTTGCAGAGAGCCAGTTCTGCGCAGTGCAGTTGCAGTCATGTGCGCATGTTTGGAGGAGAGTTGTCGTTGCAACTGCTACAACTAGCAGTTATGCTTAGACTATCTCTTGGCTAGGGTTTGGACTATCTGATCAACTCTTTGTGATGCGCTATCCTTGGGGAAAGGTGCGCTACCCTTTGTTTGGCTATCTAGCCTAGGGTTTACTTCCACAGTGATTCTCTGTCAAGGTTAAGGTGCTCGGAGGGTGGCTTCAGCCTATGGTTGGGTGACAAGGGTATTGTCAATGGTAAAACGAGCACACATCTTTCATATTCTAACAGGTTATGGGCCCACACCTCCTTCATTCAGTCTAAACGCTAGAAGGAAACATAACCACTAGGATATTGAGCTCGCTGAGGAACTGTCGCTAGGGTTACTAGCAGAAGCAGCTTCCAAGACACTGTCGCCAGGGTTACTAGCAGGAGCAGTTGCAGAAACCCTAATCCTCTTGTTGAGGCACCTTAAGTGAATGGATTGACCTAATCGCTGGATAGATCAGTGCGCTCTAGCCTAGTGCATCTCCTGATACTCTCAGCAAGCCAAGACGTAAAGTTTAAGTTTATGGTCAAATCTAGGGTCTGACCAAGTCAAAACAGCCATGACTTATTCTATGAAGTCAGAGAACAAGTTAGACAGAGCCTCTAACTTCAGAGCGTGGAAGACAAGGATTGACCTCATCCTTGCCAAGAATAAAGTGTTGGATATCGTGAAAGGAAAGATCATGNGATCTAGTCATGAAATAGTCTAGATGACTATATTGATGCTACCGGGTAAATGGTATGTTTTGTGCTCAAGTCCATTACCTGTAAATACCTCTCTAGCTAGGAGGGAGTGTTAATATTATGATAGCTGCGGGAGGTATTTACCTTCACGTGTGAACCTGACGAGAATAGAAGACTCCGGGAAGCAAGAGAAACCCTAATGAGTTGGCTAATAACCCTAGAAGCCTTGTCGGCTCAAGGAGATAATTTATATTAGGCTATTAGCCTCCAAGAGAAGAAGTCGGCCAGAAATAATATTAATATACTGAACAGACACATATCCAGAAGGAGAAGTCGGCCCCAACAAAACTGGCAGAACCACTATAAATACAGGGCGCCAGTTCTCATTTGACAGCATCTCAGAATTGCAGTTCCCAGTTTGGTGTGCACTGCAGTTTCCAGTTGGTGCGCACATGTGGAGGAGAGTTGCAGGTGCAGGTGCAGCTGCAGCAGCAACTAGTTCTTAGTATTGGCTTGAATATCTCTTGGCTAGGGTTTGGACTATCTGATCAGCTTTTTGTGATGCGCTATCCTTGGGGAAAGGTGCGCTACTCTTTGTTTGGCTATCTAGACTAGGGTTTGCTTCCGGAGGAATTCTTAGTCAAGGTTAAGGTGCTCGGAGGGAGGCTTTGGCCTATGGTTGGGTGAAAAGGGTATCGTCAATGGTAAAACGAGCACACCATCTTCTATATTCTAACACCCTGGGCGAAGCATCTCGAGGTTTCATTTTTAGGCTTTTGTCTTTTACCAGCTGCTTTTACCTTCTGGGCCTTTAGCCCCTTCTTCCCACTAGATAAGGTGCAATCCTACAAATAGGTCAACCCAATGCCCGGACAAGGGGAATGGGATAAATGAGCGGGAGATAAGATGAAACAGTGGTGCTATGATGGGAGTGGACGATGGCTTTTCAGAAATTCCCCCAGTGGCAAACCAAGACCTATGGGCGCAGGCTTGCTAGGGCACCTTGTCAATCTCCCCAAGCATGGTCAAGTGGGATAATGTAAGATCCAAGCAGTTGTTAGAGATAAAAGGAATCAGATGCATATATTTAAAAGTTTCCATGATCAAAAGTGACACATACCATGATACCTGGACCAATTACCTCATGGAGCAAAAACCTCTTCCGATACAAGAGCAAGCCGATGGTGATGGACGCTGCTGTTGTTGACAAGACAAATCTGATGGAAGAAAAAAAGGATAGGCCCTCCAGGGCCATGCTCAGGTCAATCCTGCTCTCGGTACTCCATGTCTATGACTTGTGGGCCTCGAGACATGATCTCCTAGTTATCCCTAAAAATTGGGGATAACAAGCACCGTGCTCACAAATGATATGTATACATTGCATACAGTGTACACACATTGTACACATCAGAAATGCAAATAACTATGGAATACTTAAATTGGTGTGCTTTAAAATGGGGGAGGTAATTTATTTGCAAAAGTTAGGCTTTTAGTGCCCCATACTTTTGTTTTTTAATTTTAAAATTTAAAATTTGTTTAATGTTTTTTATCCAAAAAAGTTCGAGTTCTTTTTGGAGGATCCACCAGTATTTTGTTTCTGGCAGGCCAGAAACTAGAAATGTATCCCAGGCTGATCCTTGGTTTTTGCAATCCGGAAATGGATCCTTGCCAGATCCCGGCATATCTGGATCTGGATTTGGATCTGATCCATAGAAACATGGATCCTGGATCTGATCCATAGAAACATGGATCCTGGATCTGACCCAGGTGGATCTGGTAACTTTTGACATTTTACTTCTCTGAAGTGTATGCAAAATTTTAAAATCATTCCATTCTCACTATTTTAGTTGAACTTTGAGTTTTACATGCAGTACAGTTATCAGAATTGCCTTATATCCATCAAAGTTTGCCAAAAGGTTGGTCCAGAATATTTAGGACAGAGCTCCTTTGCATTATTGTTTGTTTGATTTAGTTACATTCTGGAAAGTTTATCCACTGATTTTACCTTCTAGTTTTCTACTTTTCTCTAAGATGCATTTGTACCTTCATGTGCACTCTTATTACATTGCAGAGCTTCATGAAATACATATCATTATACAAGTGCATAAAAAGATGTAATGTTTATCCAACTTGTCCTATGCATAGATCTAAAATAGTGTACTATTATGCAGCGAGTGCAGCCAACTCCTACACTCAAACATTGCATGGAATTGACATAGCTGGGAGACGTTTGGCAGAGGAGGTACATTGATTGTATAAGTACTTTTATCTGTCCCAACTTATGATCATAACTCTTTTACTCATTTCAAGCATACACCTTGGAATGCTATTGTTACAATCCTTCTTTTGTGCCTTGTGATTTTATTTTACATGGTTGCATCTTTGATTACAGGTACAGCAAGTGATTCAAAAAACACCCAGCCTGAAGAGAATTTCATTTTTAGCTCATTCTCTTGGTGGCTTATTTGCAAGATATGCCATTGCTGTTCTGTATAGAGAAAACTCTGATACACATGTACAATCCAGTGAGCCAGATTTTAAAGTAGAAATGTTGGAGAAGAAATCAGTGGCAGAACTGAAAGATCAATATACAAAAGTTCCAAAAGCTACAATAGCTGGATTAGAAGCTATCAATTTTGTCACATTGGCAACTCCACACTTGGGTGTAAGGGGTAAAAAGCAGGTGAGAGTTTGTGGTGTGTTAGAAATTAGATTGCTTTTTGGAAATCAAAGTTGGCATAGAACATCTATCCATACATATAGCGGCTGTGATTTGTTTAGCTTGAGAATAGGACCATGCTTTTTAAAAAATGCAATTCTTACTGTGAAAATCTGTTGTTTTTGTGCCATTTGAACTATTGGTCAGCTGATGCATAGTCTACCTTTTGTTAACTGCTTCAGCTTCCTTTTCTATTGGGAGTTCCCTTACTGGAAAAGCTTGCTCCACCGTTAGCACAGTATGTTATAAGAAGAACAGGTCGTCAGTTGTTCCTGACTGATGGAAAATATAGTAAGCCTCCACTTCTTTTGCGTATGGCATCTGATTGTGAAGATGGCAAATTTATGTACGTCTTCCAACGTGTTAGCTTGAAGATGTTGAACTTTTCAGTTACTTCTACACATCAGATTCAGATTTTTTGGCACTTCAAGCTTCGTGAATTCTCCATACTTAAATAGTCTTGTTTTTATGCATCTTCTTTTTGTTATACAGTTCACATATATTCTCACTTATCTATATTATCATACAGATCTGCTCTTGCAATATTTAGATCAAGGATACTCTATGCGAATGTTTCTTATGATCGTATCCTTTTATATATTAGTTTGCGACTTTGCAGACACTAAATTTCAAATTGTAATGTTTATGATACTGCCATGTTCTTTTTATTCCATACTATCATCTTGCTTTATGTCTAAATGCTTGTCTTGTTAAAGAGTCCGGGTTTTTAGTTATTAGCAATGTTAAAAACAATTTTCTAAAGAATTCTAGTGTTGTTTTAACCTCTTTAAGATATGGTTGGCTGGCGCACATCCTCTATACGGAGAGAGTCAGAGCTTGTCAAGGTAAGTGCTTATAGATGAGATGCAGTTCAGGAAATGCAACTATATAACATTTTGGAAGAATATATTTTTTTTCTCAGAAAAATACAAACTTTATTGACGAAAAGATTATAACCATGCCAGCTCTACCTGGAGATGGAAAGAAAATCAACAGTAAAAAGTCATCCCTAACTTGGAATGAAACTGAAATATTCCTTTGGCACCACTATTTGTGATTGATTTTTCATCCATTGCA
The DNA here is from genome assembly GCA_010110895.2 of Picea sitchensis. Lineage (NCBI taxonomy): Eukaryota > Viridiplantae > Streptophyta > Pinopsida > Pinales > Pinaceae > Picea > Picea sitchensis. The sequence continues at coordinate 363,886 of SNQJ01S0000012.1, read as the reverse complement.
AAGATGCCTCAATGACCAAAGAAATTATGTTCTTATTACATTTTAGTGTCTCTTTTCAATAGTGTCTTCTTCATCTGCATCTGTTTTCATGGAAGGTCTTTGACTCTTTATGCATGCTGCTCCGAAATCCTCATGTCTCTATAGGATCAGCAGTGCAATTTTTGCTTGATGAACTTCCTCTTTCTCCGCCCATTTCCCTCTGTTCAAGCCACTTCGACCTCTACTTCCTCCCATTGACTTTATGGAAGGCTCCTTTTTTTGCTTTTGGTGTGATCCTCGCAGAATCCTTGTCCCCTTTTACAAGCTTTGCCTTGTCAGGACAGGTTGCTGCCAGATGGCCTTTTTCAAGACAAGCCCTGCATCTAAATGCTGTCATCTCTTTATTTCATTTGTGTCCATTTCTAGTCTTGCACTTCTTGGGCGATTTTATCTGGTAGGCCCTTGCATAGGTCTACTTATGCACATAGTCTGGCATAAGTAAATATTCTGTTGTCTTGACTCCTTTTGTCATAAAGGGGATATCTGCCTAACAAATTGCCTATTGTTTCCATAACCTCCTCTTCCCCTAAAGGAAGGGGAAGGTTCAGAAGCCTCACCCAAACTAGAGTGGTTGTTATGGGTGTACTGGCTGGATTTAAGTCTGGGAACCAAGGCCTCATGAAGAGGCCAGGTATGCCCCAAAAGTAGGGGCCCTCCTTTAAGATCTGATTTCTTTCCTTTGAGTTCTTAAGTAGGTAATAAAGAAACCTCATGCACATAGGTTGGTCATAATCTCCTTATTACAATTTTCTTATAACCAATCATACAATGCTCAAGAGTTTGGCCATAAAGCATTGATTCTATAGAGTAGAGCAACTACCTTGTAGTAATCCATATTCTCCATTAAAAGCTTTAGTTCAACTTTACTACAACAACATTTTCCAATTTCTCCAAATTAAAACTCCCTCTGAGGAGAGAATTACATGACTAGGGTGACAGACCATTCCCCTCAACCATGTCCTTGAAGGGCTTAGTTATTGTAAGCCTTTCCCCCAAATCATCTAGAGCTTGATGGATCTCTTGCTTGAATGTTGTGGGCACTGTAAATATACTTAATGGATAGCCTTATCAATTCTTAATACTAGCTTTCTCATGTGGGAATCACATTCTCTTCTTCACTTGTGATTCCTCTCCTTCAAATTTCTTTTAGAGTTTGGGCCTTATTATTCTTACTCAACTCTTTGCCCTTCCTTGGCCTTTCTCTCCTTGACATCTATGGTCTTCTTGAGGACATCCCTTTTCTACCTTTCATTGGGCAAGTGTCCTCCATCATTTCTTCACTCCAAAACACTAAATTTGGATCCTCTACTTCTACACGTAGGAATGAACAAGGGACTAGACTCAACAATATTACCTAAATGAAGTTTGTGCCTCTCTCCATACTTGCCTAGTTGATTGGAGTTATTATCCAAAGTCCTTTAATGCTTAATTCTCGGGAAAATTGAGAGGTAACATTGTTTTGAATTAATTGATTGGAAGGGGCTGACTCCTCTTCAACTACTCTTCTATATTAATTATCGTCTAAGGATATCCAGTGTACCTTCCCATCCCTTGTTGGATTTTCTCTATTGATGGATACGATGAGGGGCAGTTCGTGTCAAGCTTATAAAGAGTTTGAATTGAAGGGAAGAGGGGAAGAACTGATGCCTTTGTTAACTTCATGTAGGTGGCACCGTACTTTGCATAATACCCTATGAATTTGACAAAGGGGCGAAGCGTACTCATTCTTTATTGTACAAATTAGAAGAAAAAATTGTCAATAAATCGAAAAAAACGGAAGAATCACGATTTTTTCGAGGAAACAATTTTTTGTTTAATAAAAATCGTGATTTTTTGAGTTTACAAAAAATTGTGATTTTTTGTAAAACTTGCCGCTGTTTTGGAAAAAATCGCGATTTTTTTCAAAAAATCACCCTGTCGCGCCCAAGTCGCAAATTAAAAGCCCGATCTGTATTTTTTTTAATCATTTTGTTTTGTAGTTGATGTGGAACAACATGGGAAGAGGTATGTGGAGGCCATCAAGCATATTTAAGGTGTGCAAAGGCAGGGTATCGAATTCATCCACCAATTTTTAAGATTTTTTTGGTGGAGCATTGATCGTCATATAGTTGATGCACGACCATGACCTTCTGCCTCTAGTTCAAGGCCTAGCAAACATCCCCTGATCTTTCCCTGTAAAAGGGGGAGAGGGCATTGATATCATATAGCTGGTTGCTAGTTTTGGGACATATACATTTATATATGTGATCATTGATGTCATTTTGTATTGGTTTCAGACTTTCAGTAACGACTTTGATGTATTGGTTTTTATTTGGCATCCACTATATCATATATATAATTCTTTCTCCATATTTATTTGCCTATGTGTTTATATGATGTTGCTGTTGCTTTATATATTGAAAAATGTTTAAAATTTTGAAAAAAATGAATAAATTATGTATTTTTTAATGTTTGCCGAGGTTTTCTGATTTTTTCGCCGATTTTTCTGATAAGATGTTTTCAGGACCCTTTCCGATTTTTTGCCGATTCTGATGTTTTCTTCTAATTTGTTTCTAAATGACTCAAACATAAAGAATCCTTTTGTCTTTATCACCATAGAAAGTTTTTGAATTTTAAACTATGTGCTATATAAACTTTGGATTTTGGAGCATTTAAACCATTTGAAATCTTGATGTTCATTGTTGAATGTTTATGTCTATTTGCTAAAATATATTTTATGATTTTTTCATGAAATGTAAAATCCTTGATATTTTCTCTTGAAATTTTGAATATTTTATGAATTGTTAATATGTTGAGTTAATGTGGAGTTTTACATTGAGTTTTGCTAAGTGGCCAAGTTAACTCACCATTTTGGGTTTGTCAAGTTGTTATTGAGTTTGAGTTGTGTGCCATTGTTGTTGTTAAGTTCCTCCGGCTTATGAAAAGAGGACTCCTTTAGATTGACATTCCTCTTCTTTTCCTTCAATCTATGATAGACTCCTTTATATTGACTTCCCATCATATCGTTGGTCCCATTATATACTCACGTGGCTTTTGATATGGGAGACATAAGGCACTATGCATTGTAACTATCTTCTCAATGCTCTTAAGGCAGAGTCTTAAGAACCCCCCATTCTATTTCCTGTCTTGGAAACATTTCGAGATAGTCCCCCCTTCCGTTGCTTGTCCCAGAAACAATTCAAGACAGAAATGGGGATGAAACGCCCAAGAAATGTTTCTAGTGCCTTTCCCATCTTAAAATGCTAAGTAGGCATGTTTGCAAGTTTAAAGGCAAAAAGACATAAAAATCAAAGAAACCTAATAATTGCCAAAAATAGAAAAATACTATTTTCATGTTATAGAGGAAGGGTTTTCACTCATCATTTCCACAATTTGTTGTTGTGAGCAGCTTGGAGAGTGCAACAAGCTTGGTGAGTGTTTGGAGAGTTGAATTGCAGTTAGGGTGTTTTGACAGTGCAATTTTTTCACATGGAGTGTTTTTGCAACACTCTTCTTGTTTTTTCCCATTTAATGGCATCTTCATCTATGTTCGTGGAAGCCCCACCTCAAACCCTTGTGAGAATGTGAGAGGTGGTGGTGACTACCCTCTTTGGAAGTATGCCTTTTGTGTAAGAAACCCTTCAAGTGTTCTCACTTTGTATCTGCTCTTTTTTTGCATGACTTGGGAAATGGAGTTGAACAATGTGCAAAAACATTAGACATGTAGGAATGGTTGCCTTATCTTTGAAAGCCATCAATTAACATAAATGACAAAAGAAATGGGAAAAAGGAAAAAAGCCATGGCCAACATTCCTCCCTTGTCATTCACTAAAAAGCTTCTTATCGTGGAAGAGGCATGAAAGAAATCAAGCGAAGGCATCTTTTCGAGGCTATGTTTGACGTTGGAGGGAGAGATGCGGTGGATAGTGGAGTGCCTAGATGTAGAAATTTTCCACACTAGGAAAATTAATGTAACTTAGAAAATTTCACCTCTTTCCTAGAGGTTTCCCAGATCTTAACCCTGCAAATTTTAAATTTTCAGCCTCAGGGATGTTATGAGCTATAAATAAAACAGTAGCAACAATAGACAATATTTCACAACTTAACAACTCCATTCCACTAGGCAATTCAAGAGAAAAGATACCAATGTGTGCCAACAAGTTTCAGCCCCTAGGGAAATCTTATTACGCATAAAATAGATCTGAAATTCACTTTATGACAGGTGTAAATACAGCAGCAAATCTGCCCTATCTTCTTCAATATCAGTGTTAAATCACTTAACAATTTCAGCTTTAACTTATATCAAGTCAGCAAGACAAACAAGTGTTAGAAATTACCAAACCATGAAGAAATAGGTGGCTGAAAATCAAATCTGCAATGTAGACAATTTTGGACTGCTAAGAACTTCATATATATATAATATATATAAAGATGAAGTTCATGTACATACCATAGCTTCATCCCAAGGCTAGTACAATCCTCTAGCTCTCCAAAACCCTAGCTAGGGGAAACCAAGAAAACCCTAGCTCATACCAAGGAGCTCCAATAAGCAAGCATCACACTAGCATGCCCTCCAAGGGAAGATGTCTCTTCTTCTCTTCAACATGTATAGCCTAGGGTTTCATCACAAAACCCTAATATCCAAGTCTCCAAGGGATGAAACCCTAACCTTAGTATTCAAGATGTTGAAGAGAAGAAAAGGAGACATCTTTCCTTGAATGACACGCCCAAGGTTTTATCACAAAACCCTATTCTCCAATTCTCCAAGGGATGAAACCCTAATCCTCATATTCAAGATGTTCCAAAAGCTCTAAGAAACCCTAGCAACTCTAAGACAAGAGAGATAAAGTACAAATGAAGATGTGCAAGAGAGAGGAAGACGTGTGCACTCCTCTTAGTCACATCTCTAACACAAGATAATGAACAAGAATGAGAATGATCAAAGGACTCTCTCCTTCCTCTATATATATGAGAGGTAAGGGAGACCAACAGTACATATGTGGGCCTAAGCCCTTACAAGCAACCTACGACGCCACAAGTAGGCTCACACATGTGTAGTGCTACACTCAAAAGGTACATATGTCAAGCTCCAAGATGATGTCATACACAAGCAAGGCTCCAATGCAAGGGTGCTCCACGAGATGTGTCTAACGTTCGTCCCCCAAGCCTCCAATGACTCTAACACTCATAATCCATGTACTCCACTGGGTCCACTCCCCCTGCATGAACACTGTCGCAACCCAGGCATCCCCAAGTCAACTCTATGCCTCCATGCAAGCATCCAAGCCACCTCATAGTATCTAGGGCTTAATTCCGTTTGCTAGAATGACAAATACCTATGTTGCATTGGTTTTTGGGACGGGGGAACGACGGGGACGGGGGGATGCGTCCCCGGGACGTCTAGAGCGCGCACCCCCAAATTTTTCAGGGGATGGCGGGTTGAGGACAACAATAATATATATATATTAAAAATTATTAAAATTCACCATAAACATTTGTAGTTGCTTCAAGCTTGTAAGCATAACAAGCTATACTATACAGTGTTATGCACAACCCTTACACTTGCCAATTCTGAAAAAAGCTTGAGCAATTTAAAAAAGGGCCAAGTGACATTTCATTATTGGCTGCTAGACGAGCAAAATGCAGTTTAGCTGTAGGAAACTTAAGTGAGAAATATCTCTATAGCAGTTTTTCTTCATCATATTTCTTGTTAATGACGATTATGTTAAAACATAAAAGGCATTCCCTTCTCAATAGCTTTTGCAGATTTTTATGGCTATGTTGAAAACCACTATAAAACACTTTGGTTCTGTAAAGAGATTAGATTCATATTTCAGATTAAGAAGGTGATTGAATAGGAATTTATTCAAACATTTAGTACCCAATCGAAGTCCTACTATCTAATCGTTTTCACAATGCTTGAGGTTGGGATGGTGGAAGCACTGTAATTGAATGACTCCTGGAAACCCATGTACAATATGTAAAAGCTAAGATGACCAGAATAATGAGAAGAACAAGAGCAGTAACCACAAGGATCAACCCTTTGAAATGTTGCATTTCTTGTTTTTTTGTCATGGAAGTTTTGCTTGTTGTAACCTTGTTGAAAATACAATATTTAAATCACCAAAAACCCAAATAAAAACCCATCATACAAAACCCATGTTTTGAGCTACAACTTTTACAACAGATCTAGATTCAATGCAATACAAAAATAATGGATGGGAAAAATGATCTTATTGTCTAATCATCAATTTCCATGATTGTCAAGACTGAAGATATATGCCTGGAATATCCCCAAAATTTGCCCAGAACATCCTCGAAATCTACCCAGAACATCCTTGAAATCTGTCCGAAACGTCTTGGGGATGGCCAACAAGTCCCCGAGTCTCCAATAGAGTCCCCAGGCGGGTACGCGGGTTTTTTTTGGGGGGACAGGTCCCCGTGAAAACATAGCCAAATACTTCTCTTCCAATGCAGGTACTTCTCCTCCAATGCATGATGTTCTCCAAGCAAGCAACCTTCTCCTTGTGGCTAGCATGTAGAATGCCACCAAGATGTCTTAAGAATCTTCAATACCCTAATGAAGAATGTCATTCAAACACCCAATTGAGGTCAAGCAAACATTGGGTAAGCCATCTCCAATGTGCAACTCTATCATGGACCATATAGTGGTTAATCATACATGTACCCAAATCTCATGAAGCACCCCCACACATGGTGTAAACACTTTTATAGTAACCCTGAAAGCTAACACTCCCTCTTTACGAGGAAAGTGTTTTCACCTACACCTATCGATTCCCTTTGCAACTTTACCAAACTTGCCAACTGCAAATTTGTATTTATTGCAATCTTAGAATCAACCACTGTCTCCTAAAAAGGAACTGTCACCCATCCATCACAGGATGCTATCACATGTCGAAACCTCTAAAGAATACTGACCACCTGTGAATCTAAAGGAACATAATCCTAGATCATAAGCAATTTTCCAAACTCCAACATCCGTCAAGTCAAAATCTTCAGACACCACATTACGAGCTTTTCAGAATGTCCCTCAAAGATACTAATATCTCCATATGTGACTAAGACAAGCGGATCACATCTTTCAAAGTCACAAAGATAGAAATTTGCACAAGTCAACTCATTGATCTTGATACCAAGCTCGTGGTATAGGTAACAACCCATGTAGGGCTATCATCTACCCGTGAACATGAAAATCCCTCTCATGCACCTCAAAACCTCTAGCAACTGAAACAACTTGAACTAGGTTAACTCCCTCTTTTGGAGAGAATCCTGAAGCAAGAGTAACATCACAGTTAACCACCCTTGTTTGAGAGAATCCAACAACATTGTCCCTATACTCTGCAATACTCCCATAAGTTGCAATCATGGAATCAACCTCAACATCATCGTCTATCAAGGTAATCACACCTCTCCTCCTCAAGACAACTGAAAGGCTCACGGATGGAAGAAACTAATGGAATATGACTAACATATCTTTCAGGAGGTATACTCACACTCTTTGAAGATTTGGGCACTCCTACCTGCTCTTGACCTTTCTCAAAACTAGAAGGCTCATCCAACCTCTCATTGGAATGTACAAGTGCCATTGAATCAACAAGTAACCTGTAGAGTCCACCCTCTCTCACCCCTCTAGCCAAAGTCCCTGGACTAGCTAGACTACAATCATTGATGGTGCATTGCTAACCCTCAAATGCAACTCTTGATTGTACATTTGTCATATAATGAACCGAAAGAAGGTTCTTCTTTAATTCAGGAACAAATAAAACATCATTGAACTCAAGAACATCACCTGAAGGCATTTGGAAGGAAATGGAGCGAATTCCTCTCAAAGGATAAGTATGATCATCACCAACTCCACACTCATACCTCCTTCTTACTCTTGAAATCTATTGAATAATGACCTGTCATATATCATATGTCTCGAAGCTCCACTATCCACATACCATTCAACACTAGACACAGTGTTAGAAGATAAACAAGAGACCGTGGAGAAGGTAGTTTCAAATTGAGAGGGATCCTCCTTTACACTTGCTACAGTCCTAGTTGCAACCTATTTTGCTCTCTTCCCCTTCTTGTATAATGGACACTAGTTGGCATAATGTCCCATCTTGTGACATCGAGAACACATCACCTTACTTAAATCCTTTTTTCATGTAGCTGTACCTTCTTCTTGTAGCCTTTCTTACTACCTTTCTTCATCTTCCCGACGAGACCAATTGCATCTACTTCCCCTTGTTGCCTTGAAGAAGACGACAATCTGATTTCTTCTTGCACAGGATCAATCCAAAGTTTTGCAAACTTTGGCAAGGTCTCATAAGCACAAACACCCTGAACAAAAGGCATCCAGGATGGAACAAGCCCATTCAAAGCAATGGACACCAATTCTTGATCCTCCACTTGTGTTCCAATGGTGGCCAATTGATCTCTCAACTCAGTGATCATGGTCAAATAGCTCACCGTAGTGTTTGTCTTGCTCATATGAACGACTAAAAGTTGGTTTTGTAGGAGCATTTGTTGAGCAACACAAGAGCTTTGAAACAACTCATTTAAAGCTCCAAACATGTCCTTACCTGTCTTCTTCTTTGCAATGTGAGAGATGAAATGATCCGTCACTGAAATAAGAGTGATTCTCTTATACTTGGCCTCCTTTCAATGAGCGGCCAATTTTGTTGGATTGGTAGGTTCTGGAATCACTTTCACAACATGCTCCCGAAGATCGACTTCCTCCATAAGTCATCGAAGCTTCCATGGAACAAAATTGGAAGCCCAATCCAACTTATCACACTCTCTAAGACCAAGAGTCATCTGACACATCTTGAACAATCCTCAAGTGCACATTCGACAATATATGAAGTAGACAAAACCCTTTCTAGGGCCCAAGTGCTTCTCTCAAGCAACCTAGGGCATCACACCCAACAACCTCATCAAGGTCAATACCTTTCCTAGGTATTCTTCAGCTGAAATACCAATTCTGAATTCCCTCTTACACCTAGAGTGATCTCAAGTTCTCAACCATAAAAGCTATGATATTATGTAGAAATTTTCTGCACTAGGGCAATTAATGCAACTTAGAAAATTTCACCTCTTTCCTTAGAGGTTTCTTGGATCTTAACCTTGTGAATTTTCAGCCTTCGGGCTATTATGAAATATAAATAAAACAACAGCAACGATAGACGATGTTTCACCATTTAACGACCCTAATCGACTAGGCGATTCAAGAGAAAAGATACCAATGTGTGCCAAGAAGTTTCAATGTTGTGGGGCAATCTTATCATGCATAATACAAATCTGAATTCCATTTTATGATAGCTGTAAATATAACAACAAAACTGCCCTACCTTCTTCAATATTAATGCTAAATCACTTAAAAAATTTCAGCCATAACCTATGTCAAATCAACAAGATAGACAAGTGCCGAAAATTACCAAACCATGAAGAAATAGATGGCTGAAAATCAAATCTGCAATAGAGACAACTTTGGACAGCTGAAAACTTCATATATATAATATAAAGATGAAGTTCATGTACATACCATGGCCTCATCTCAAGTCTAGTACATCCTCTAGCTCTCTAAAACCCTAGCCAGGGAAAACCAAGAAAACCGTAGCTCACATCAAGGAGCTCCAACAAGAAAGTATCACACTAGCATGTCTTCCAAGGCAAGATGTCTTCTCTTCTTCTTCTCTTCAACAAGTACAACCTAGGGTTTCATCACAAAACCCTAATCTCCAAGTCTCCAAGGGATGACACCCTAACCCTAGTATTCAAGATGCTCTGGCCTCCAAAAGCTCCTAGAAACCCCAGTGACTCCAAGACGAGAGATAAAGTACAAATGAAGATGCACAAGAGAGAGGAAGGCTAGTGCGCTCCTCATAGTCACATATTTAACATAAGATAATGAATAAGAATGAGAATGATGAAAGGACCTCTCATCCTCCTCTCTATATATATGAGAGGTAAGGGAGGCCAACAATACATATGTGGACCTAAGCGCTCACAAACAACCTACAAAGCCACAAGTAGGCTAACGCATGTGGAGCACTACACTCCAAAGGTACACATGTAAAGCTCCAATGTGAGGAAGCTCTAGAAGATGCGTCTAACACTCCTCCTACAAGCCTCCATTAACTCCAATGCTTCTCATAAGCCATGTACTCCACTAGGTCTACTCCCCTTGCATGAACACTATTGCAACCTAGGTGTCCTTGAGTAAACTCCATTACTCCATGCCAGCATCCAAGCTACCCCATGTTGTCTGCCCTCCTCCATAATTCTAAATGATCCTTCTCCAATGTAGGGTATTCTTGAAGCAAGCAACCTCCTTCATGTGGCCAACATGTAGAATGTCGCCAAGTTTTCTAAAGATCTCCAACGCCCTAAGGAGGAATGTCATGCAAACACCCAAATAAGGTCAAGCAATCATTGAGTAAGCCATCTCCAATGTGCAAATCCATCATGGACCATCCGGGGGCTACTCATACACCATGTATCCCAAGTCTCATGAAGCACCACCAAACATGGTGTAAACACTTTTGGAGTAACTTGAAAAGTTAACACTAAGTGCATATATTCATGTGGCATACCATTTAACATACTTCCTCTTCTTATTGGCATGATATGGCAAGGCCAATCAACATCGCACCAAAACGATAAATTCCCTAGTTTTAAGAAGGAACGAACAACCCTGCTTACAAGAGAGAGGATTTGTGTTTGCAATAGGATGACATCTAAAATCTAAATAGCGTTTGTGGATGTGACTAAGTACTTAGAATTTTCCCACCAAAAATCATTCCATGCCCTTCACTTCACCCACTTTCCCTCATTTATCTTGGACTCTTCCATGGAGATCAATCGTTGAATACAACGCTAGATTGCAAAAAGTCCCGCACCTCAAGCATTCTTTTCAATAAAAGGAATTTATTGGCATATTTTGTACAGGCTTAGGGAATTCCTTCCTTGTGTGACACATGTAAATAGCCAAGGAGATATGGTAGTTGTAAATTGTTGAATTATTGTAACTTCGAAGAATATTCTACATATATTTGAGTCATTATTGTATAGATCAAATCCCCTTTTGTGGATTGATCAAGTTGGGTCTTGTATAAGATCAAATTCTCTTTTGTGGATTGGTCAACATGTATTTGTATGGTGGTATTTGTAAAGTCGGGCCCTAGTAATTGTAAAGTGGTTTTAGCCACTTCTAGGGGAAGTCGGCTCCACCAAGTGAAGAGTCACAACCTTAGTGCCACCTCACAACTTTATTTACATGTGAGGATGGTGTCTCATTTGAATACACTCAATACACTAGCTCTGCAGCTATGAAGAAGTGCACAAGTCTTGGAGGAACTGCTACTGCAGTAAGTGTGACGTCAAGGAGGGTTCTTGGTTTGTCTTGGTATTTCTTGGTTAAGTGGTGCACTACTCTTTCTAGTGAAGGAGTAGAGGAGGATCTTCTGTTCGGTCTTTGGTCTATCTATATTGAGGAAGTTTTTGCTGGGTTTTATCCCCCATGAGGGTTTCCCAGGATAATTTCTGTGTCTCTATTGTTCTGTGATTGCCTCTTTTTCAGTGATCTTATTTATGCAACTAATACGCTAAATGATTCTAATAATAAAGAAGAACCGTAACTGCTAGTTGTATAAGTTAAACTTCAACATGGTATCAGAGCAGGCCTGAAAGAGACCAATTCACAGTTTATAAAGAAGTAGCTCACCTCAACACACCCTTTCCCAGATTCAGTTTTCAATGTTGCAGTTGCTGCAAAATTAGGGTTTTTGCATAAATCCTAAGTGTGACGTTTTCCTTGTTTGAGGAGGACATTGGAGAAAGTAACCACACCCAGGAACTCACCCTAGGAGGGTGCATCTAGTCCTTGGATCAAAATTCCGAAATTTGAAGTTTGAGAAATTAGGGTTTCCTCATAAAACCCTAAGTTGCAGTTGTAGTACCAGTTGTAGTATCAGTTGGAGTGCCAGTTCCTTCATGCCAGTTGCAGTGCCAGCACCAGCTGCAGTACTAGTTGAAGTGGAAGTTTTTGTGAAGTGTTGGGACTGATTTTTATTGTCCTAGTGTGCCTTACCCTAGCAAATCTCCATCTAACTTTAAGTTACAAGTTGAAGCACCTTTGAAGTTTTAAAGGTTCGTTATTTCTTGCAACTACTGCCAGATGGTGCCATTACCTGCCGATGCTGTCAGAGGTATGTACTTACATATGTTTAAACTGTATCATTATTTTAAAGGGTATTTGCTGGAGAAAGGATCTTTTGTCTAAACAACAATCGTAGATCCAGAGGGATCTCAGATCTAGAGGGATCTCAAATCCAACACATTCAAAGGAACTTTGCACCTCAGGTTTGATTACTTTGATATGCCTCTACTTGTTATGGCATTATTGTAATCTTATGAATATCCAGGTTGCATTTTGATATGTTGAAGTTATTATACTAACCATTGGTCAAAATTAAAGGCAAAGTATTACATTGATTAAAGTTGAGATTATAGAGTTTATTCCCTAACTCAGATTTCTGTCAAGATAGTATATTGTCTTAGTACAGAGGACATGTTGAAGAAAGTACTTGTCATCTTGAGTGAAAGAGACTCGAAAGAAAAGCAACACACTCATTCTTGAGGACAAGACTCCAGGTTCCAGGTTTGATTGATTAAATTGATAAGATTCAAATTTACACATATCAAGTTTGATAACTGCTAAACAGTATAGTTGTGATAGCAATCTTTGAAAAAGTTTTATTATTGAATACTTGGTAGCATGTGAGCATTATTGAGATAAATGCATATTGTAATCGTAACATCTCCTCTAGGAGAAACTTCTTGTTTTGTTTCCAGGTTACCATGGAGGAATGATTGATCACAACACTAGAAGAGTGTTTCCCTCATTTCTTATTATTGTATTTCTTACTTTTTACCCTTGTTTTAGGCAGTTCACAAGTGATAGCTCTAAAGGAGCTACTGTGACGATTGTTCTCGCTATTGTTTTATTATTATTATAAAGAGTATTATTCTTGTCTATTGTTTCTCCCTTGTTGTTCTTGTTCCAGGTAGGTCACATGTGATAACCCTGAGGGAGCTATAGTAACGATTGCATGAGGCAATATATATTAGATAAGACATGGAGCAGACTATCCAAGTTGTATATATGACCTTATACATCCATGTACCAAAGAAGATGAAGAAGAAGCTACTTTTGAGATACATAGTATCTCATACTGAGATTGATTGTAAGGAGCAAAAGGCTCCAAAGATGACTGAATATTAGAATAGAACTCACAGTAGACTTGGTCAACGGATAATGAAGCCACGTTGACAGGAAGCTAAATTCGTTTGAAGTCTGACTCGACTTTTCATATTAAGACTTGGTATTCAACACCAAGTATATCCTGCAGAGACTATAAAGTTTTTGTAGACTCAGAAGAAATCAAGACTCAGAGTAAGCCTGATCTTAGAAAGGCTCAGATGGGAAAAAGAGACATCTTCTAGGATTGGCAGACAGATGCCATGAGTTGAGAAGACTAGATCGTAGCTTCAGAGACCTCTAGGGGACATGAAATCTCCTAAGAGGATTTCCTTGTTTCAATGACAGCAGAGGAAGCCAGTCAGAAGGACTGGGATATGGATTTTGCCTTAAGACCAGAAGGGAAGTTAGTGGTGACTTCCAAGATTGATCTAATAGATCAAGCATGTTGCAGATAACAGTATAGAGATGTACAAAGCCTGATTTGTGTCCAGAGGATTCTCCCAGCAAGAGGGAGAAGACTACGACGAGACACTTGCTCTAGTAATCAAAGAAATAGTTCTAGTGTTCGTGAAGATAGTCAGAACAACCATGATTTTGATACAGTATGAGATTCAGAGGGAGCAGTCCCTGTATTTGAGATTGAGTTACCTCCATGAAAGAAGAAAAGCTACCTTCAATATCATCCACTCTCAGTTTCAGATAAAGTTGTTGCCATGATAGAATAGAGGAGCTACTCTCAAAGTTCAACACCTACAATGAGAATAGTGCAGTCATTCTCAGCTTCAGAAATAACAGCTGTAGGTGCAGAGTCTCGATTCCAGAAGGAACAATTGCAGAGACAGTAAAGGACATACTCTCAGGAAATGAGACAGATAGTGCTTTGCAGAAAGCACATAGAACCAACACATGATTATGCAGATTGAGTTGCAGCGGAGCAAGTGTACTAGGTTGGTACAATGTGATGTGAAAATTTGGTTTCGAAGTACAGGACATGAAGACTCATGTCTGCAAGTTGAAGCAAAGCTCCAAGAGCTTGGTATGGCAGGATTGATAGTTTTCTAATGAGCCTGGGCTTTACCAAGAGTAAAGCTGATTCCAACCCTTACTTCAAGATGGAGAATGATGGACCAATTATATTGTTGCTAAATGTGGATGACTCATTCTTGACAGATGAAGAAAAGATCATCACAAATTATAAGAAGAAGCTTGCCACTGAATTTGAAATGAAAAACCTAGGCCCAATGCATTATTTCTTAGGTCTTGAAGTTTGGCAGAGCCCAGAAAAGATCTTCCTTAACCAAGGGAAGTATGCATTTGAAATACTGAAGAGGTTTGACATGTTGGAATGTAAAGCCATGGCCACACCCATGGAAATGCATTTGAAGCTCTTGGTTGATACTTCGTCAGAGTTGGTTGATGCTACTCTATACAGACATATTATTGGTTCGTTGATGTATCTGACGAATACCAGGCCGGATATATGCTTTACTGTGAACACCTTGAGTCAGTATCTGTTGGAGCCCAGACGTGTTCACCTTGTAGATGCAAATCATGTGATGAGATACCTTAAGGGTGCGTTGGATTATGGTCTCTGTTATACTGGAGATCATGACTTCAGATTGTATGGGTATACTGATTCAGATTGGGCTGGAAGTGCTTCAGACACAAAAAACACTTCAGGATGTTGTTTCAGTTTGGGGTCAGCCATGACTTCGCGACAAAGAAGGAAACAATCCAATATTGCTCTCAGCACGGCATAAGCGGAGTACATTGCAACATGTTTCGCCTGTTGTGAAGCCATATGGCTTTAGAAGTTGTTGACAGGTCTGTTCGATCTGGAGATGGAAGCTACCATGATTCTATGTGATAACCAGAGTTGCATAAAGATGACAAAGAACCCAGTGTTCCATGATAAGACGAAGCACATAGAGATCCGGTATCACTACATTCGTGACATGGTGCAGAAGGGAGTTGTAAAGGTCTAATATGTTGGCACTAATGAGCAGGTTGCAGATGTGTTGACTAAGCCTTTGTCTCGTGTGAAGTTTGAGTACTTCCGAGACAAGCTTGGTGTAGTCCGGAAGGACCTCCCTCGAAAAGGGTAGTGATGCTGATGATACTATGCTCTATCCTGACCAACAATAGGTGACTCAGTTAGGATTTTATATCCTAGGGGACTGATCATCCCTGCGTAGATCTTGAAGGTCTGGTAAGGATGGTCTGTCAGAGTACCTGTGCATGTATATATCAGCTGTGGTCAGTAGTGGTAGCTCAGTTAGGATTTTATATACTAGGGAATCTTATGATTCCTTGGCAGATCCCGAAGGTCCGGTAAGGACAGTCTGTCAGAGTACCATGTGGTAGCTTGTTAGGATTTTATATCCTAGGGAATCTTATAATTCCTGGGCAAATCCCGAAGGTCCGGTAAGGACGGTCTGTCAGAGTACCCACAAATGTTGTTGTTGATGCACCTGCCTCATTGTGTTTCCACATATAGATGCTGATGTTCCAACTTTGTGTTGATGTTCCAGCTTCATGCCGTTGATGATGGTGATGTTATTTCAGCTTCGTACTATTGATGTTGATGTTCCACCTTCATGGTGTTGATGATGATGATGTTACTACAACTCTGTGCTGCAAATGATGATGATGTTCAATTTCTACTGATGTTGATGATGAGAAAAGCTTTCGATGATCTATATATATGATCGACGATGTTCTCGATGCTGATGACGATGTCCCCTCCTCTTGATGATGTATTGAGTCCAGTCAATGTTATTATTGTTGTCAATAGAATACCCTTCTTGTTAAGGGGGAGTGTTGAATTATTGTAACTTCGTAGAATATTCTACTTTTATTTGAGTCATTATTGTATAGATCAAATCCTCTTTTGTGGATTGATAAAGTCGGGTCTTGTATAAGATCAAATCCCCTTTTGTGGATTGGTCAACATCTATTTGTATGGTGGTATTTGTAAAGTCGGCCCCTAGTAATTGTAAAGTGGTTTTAGCCACTTCTAGGAGAAGTCGACTCCACCAAGTGAAGAGTCACAACCCTAGCGCCACCTCACAACTTGTATTTATATGTGAGGATGGCTCTCATTTGAACACACTCAATACACTAGCGCTGCAGCTATGAAGAAGTGCACAATTCTTGGAGGAACTGCTACTGCAGCTAAGTGTGACGTCAAGGAGGGTTCTTGGTCTGTCTTGTTATTTCTTGGTTAAGTGGTGCGCTACTCTTCCTAGTGAAGGAGTGGAGGAGGATCTTCTGTTCGGTCTTTGGTCTATCTATATTGAGGAAGTTTTTATTGGGTTTTCTCCCCCATTAGGGTTTCCCAGGAAAATTTGTGTGTCTCTATTGTTTCTGTGATTGCCTCTCTTTCAGTGATCTTATTTATGCAGCTAATATGCTAAATGATTCTAATAATAAAGAAGAACCGTAACTTCTAGCTGTATAAGTAAAACTTCAACATAGATAAGCGCTCCTCTAGTGACTTTTACCGAATCCTATATTCATGTAATCTTGCCAATGCCTTTGAGTGCATTCATTGTTCGATGGATGTAGACAACATGGGGTCCAATAAATATGCTTGTCTTCTGCATATTTGAGTGGTTGTTTATACTATGTCATATTCATTGATGACTTCTCTCGAAAGTCTTGGATTTTCTTCATGAAGACCAAAGGACATGTCTTCAATCGGTTCCAAGAGTTTAAAGCTCTTGTGGAGAACCAGACTAGGAGGAAAAATAGAGTACCGAGGACAGATAATGGGGGTGAGTATACCTCCAAGGAGTTTAATGACTTCTGTGCAGGAGAGGGCATTAGGAGGGAATTGACTGTTCCTTACAACCCACAACAGAACGAGGTTGTTGAGAGGAAGAACAGGATCATAGTTGGGGCTGCGAGAGTCATGTTTCATGATCAGGGGCTGCCACTTTTTCTGCAGGCTGAGGCATGTTACACTGTAGTTTATCTACAGAACATGAGTCCACATAGAGCATTGGCAGATAAGACTCCTGAGTCCTGAGGAGGCTTTCTCTGGGAAGAAGCCCGAGGTTGGGCACTTTAGGATTTTTGGGTGCCTTACATATTCACATGTCCCTTCTGAGAAGAGGACAAAGCTAGAACCCACGACAGAAAAGGGGATTTTTGTTGGGTATAGCGAGACTTCAAAGGCTTTCCGCATATACATCCCTTCCTTTAGGAAGACAGTTTTGAGAAGGGATGTGAGATTTGAGGAGGATAGAGCCTTTAGGAAGTCACGAGGGACTGAGAGGGGTGAGCAGTCAGCACCTCAGATTCAGGTGAGTCCACATCAGACTTCAGTAACACAGAGTTCAAGTCCACCAACTTTGGTGACTACTCGTCCACAGATTACAGGGCCATAGATGTTAGGATCACAGGTGACTGGTCCACAGGTTTTAGGATCGAGTGCTCCAGATTCTACTTCAGGTTCACATTTTTCAGGTGATGGGGTTGAGTAGGGGGAGTCCCCTCCACGGGACACTACTTCAGAGAGGAGGAAGCCCAAGTGGCTTCAGGACACTCTGAGAGAGGCATAGGGTTCAGTGGGGAATCCCAGGCAGGTCGTGAGGGAGAGTAAACCTCATGAGAGATTTTGCAGCTACATTGCGATGGTGAGCAACATCAAGGAGTCTGAGCCTTCCAGTTTTGAGGAGGCTGCTGGCAGACAAGTTTGGAGAGATGCCATGATGGAAGAGTACATTTCCTTCATGAAGAATGATGTTTGGGAGATTGTTCCTAGACCCGAGGGGAAGTAAGTGGTGACTTCTAGGTGGCTCTACAAACTCAAGTATGCTGCAGATGGCAGCATTGAGAAGTACAAAGCTCGTTTTGTGTCTCGGGGGTTCTCATAGGTTGAGGGAGTTGACTATGATGAGACCTTTGCTTCGGTTGCTAGATATACCTCGATCAGGGTAGTGATCTCTATTGCAACAGAGATGGGTTGGAAGATCCATTAGATGGATGTGAAGACCGCATTTCTGAATGGTCTCATACAGGAGGTGTACATTGAGCAGCCATTGGGCTTTGAGGTGCATGGGAGAGAGTCTCATGCGTGTAGACTGAAGAAGGCATTGTATGGGCTGAAACAAGCTCCTAGAGCTTGGTATTCTAGGATTGATGCCTACTTGTAGTAGTTGGGCTTTAAGAAGAGTGAGGCAAATCCCAACCTGTACTTCATTTTGGTTGGAGAGGATCCTCTTATACTCTTGCTATATGTTGATGATCTATTCATTACAGGGGCTGAGAGACTCATTACTAGCTGCAATGAGAGCCTTGCTTCAAAGTTCGAGATGATAGATATTGGACTGATGCATTACTTTTTGGGATTGGAGGTTTGGCAGGAGCCTGGACACATCTTCCTGGGACAGGGGAAGTATGCTTGTGACATTTTGAGGAGATTCCAGATGGAGGATTGTAGGCCCATGACCACACCCATGATTACTAACTGGAAGAAGCTTCATGCTTCTGAGTCATAGTTGGTTGATTCCACTTTATATCGTGAGTTGATCGGTTCATTGATGTATTTGGTCAATACCAGACCATATATTTGTTTTGCTGTCAACACTCTTAGTCAGTTCATGGTGGAGCCTAGGAGAGTGCATTGAATGGCAACAAAACATGTGCTTAGGTATCTTTATGGTACAATAGATTATGGTCTGGACTATCTGAGAGGGGATGTAGTTCGATTGGTGGGCTATATAGATTCAGATTGGGCAGGATGTGTCAATGATAGGAAGAGTACTTCTGGATGTTGTTTCGGATTGGGCTCAACAATGGTGTCTTGGTTCAGTCGGAAGCAAAAGTCAGTGGCTTTGAGTTTTGCAGAGGCTAAGTATATGGCTACTAGTCAGGCCAGTTTTGAGCCCCTTTGGCTTCGCAAGTTGTTGGTGGGATTATTTGGTGTGCAGTTGAGACCCACTATGATTTACTGTGATAATCAGAGTTGTATTAAACTCTTTGAGAATCCAATTTTTCACGATAGGCAGTTTAACAATATTAGCTAAAGTATAGAATAAGGCAGTTCCAAGTATCTAAGCTAGCTTGAAATGGTTAGGTGAGATCCTTAGGTATTCGATTCTCTTTGGATTAGGTCAGATTAGATTCTTAAGGTAGGTCTTAGCAGCTTACACTAACACCCCCTTAGCTAGATTATTTATAGCCAGTCAAAACTTTGTAAAGGGTTAGATTTCTTGATTTGATGTTGGCTTCATGCTGTTTATGTTCTTGTCATGAAATCTAATGTTGTTAATGAGAATTTGGAGTTGATTTACTGCCCAACATTATCGTGCCAAATGCCTGTATTGTGAATGTTATAAGTCATCTGTCACACCATAAATTAAAGACCGTGCAGTGTGTTAAGTTGAATTTGTCACAATTTGTGTTGTGATTGCACTAATTTCGTTAGCACACTCCCCATTGGATCAAGAACTCTAGAAGTTGTACTGAGAGTAGGTGCTAATGGCAGCTTGTCTAGAGGAGGTGCACTTGAAGGCTTGTAGAGAAGCTGGTGTGAAGGGAAATTAGGCTCTAATAGAAAGAAAAAATTAGGAAATTAGGCTGGTCCTATGAAAGAAAAAATTCCATCTTGTTGATACTGGAAGTGGGGTGGCCTTTAAATAGAAGAAAAGTTCATTACATTCAATTGTCTGTTAAACTTTAAAACCATCATGCATAACTTTAATGCCAATATTTTTACTAACCATAATTAATTCACTGTTGATATAAATTATGAAAATTATGCCGAAAAATCACAGTCGAGTTTTTAACTTATGCACAATGGAAAATAACATGAAACCAAGAACACATAAAACTTATACACTAGAAATTTACCTTGGAAACCCCAGTGTGGGGAAAGCTAGCAAAGAGGGGCTTTATTGTCTTCAGAGGAAATTAATCTACAACAACAAAAACAAAAAATTCTTACAGCGAGCAATTTGCCCTTTTTCCCAGCAATTCGGCCCAGCCAGAACAATGTTGTATGACCTAGCTAGATACAGCCTGTATGGACCAACAGAGTACGACCTGTATGACCCTTGGACACGACCCAGAACAACCCATAAAAACTGAGCTGTACGACCTGCAGAAACTCGGCTTGTACGACCTGCTGCAACTCGCCCCTTCTCACGCTGTTGTACGACCTGGAATCAACTTGCTCTTCTGCTGTTGTATGACCTGGTGTACGACCCTGCCTGCTGCAACTTTCCCAGTTAGCTCAACCCTCACCCTCTTCTCTTCAACTTGCCCTCTTCCTCAGCCAAGCGCCCTCTTCTTCTCAACTCAATGTGAGTGTGTGTGTGTCCTCACCTTTTGCCTCAACTCTTTTTATCTTTTCACTCTACTCTATTTCCCCCTTCATGAACTTTCTAGAAGAAATTAGAAAGTTCACTTAAGTGAAAATTTAATTTCCCTAAGTTAAGACTTAGGAAATATGAGCAAATAAAACCAATAAAAATGAAATGATAATTTCTTATGCTTTTCCTAAGTTAGACTTATGCTAAAAATAAAATGTTGATCTGGGTCATAATTAATTGTCTTTGGTATGCATGGACACTTAGGCCTATGCCGAGACACCTTCCAAGCTACAAATTTAACACTCCCTCTTATTGAGGAAGGTGTTCTGCACCACTCTTAACTCGTCCTTGAAGAAGACAAACTTGCCTTTCATCAAGGCCTTCATGAGAATGTTCACCTATAGGCACATATTATAGCTTCACTGCCCCTCTGTGCACACAGTCCCTGATGAAGTGAAATTTGATCTCAATATGTTTGGATTTGTCATGGAACACTAGATTTTCAGAGAGATTGATGCAACTCTGATTGTCATAGTGGATGACAGTAGTCTCCAACTCTTGGCTAAACAACCCCATGAAAAGCTTCCAAAGCCAAATGGCCTCACATGCTGCTAAGTTGGCTGCCATGTACTCTGCCTCAGCAGAGCTCAATGCAACTGACTTCTGTGTCCTGCTGAACCAGGAAACAACCCTTGATCCCAAGCTTAAACAACACCCTGAAGTGCTTTTTCTGTCAATTGTGTTGCTCGCCCAATCTGCATCTGTAAAGCCTATTAGCTTCACTCCATCTCCCTGGATGTAACTCAACCCATACTCAACTGTGCCACACATATATCTCAGAACATGTTTCGTTGCCACTCAATGTACTCTCCTCTCCTCAACCATGAACTGACCGAGTGTGTTAACTGCAAAGCATATATCTGGTCTAGTGTTGACCAGATACATAAGAGAGCCAATCAATTTCTTGTATAATGTAGGGTCCACTGCCTCTGGTCTAGAAGCATCAATCTTCTTCAAGTTGGTTACCATAGGCATAGAAATAGGCCTGTAGTCCTACATACCAAACCTATTCAAAATCTCCACTGCATACTTCCCCTGTCCAAGGAAAGTCTAACCATCTCGCTACCACACCTCTAACCCTAGAAAGTAGTGCATCAACCCCAAATCCTTCATCTCATACTCCGAAGCAAGGTTCCTCTTGCACTCTGCTATGAGCCTCTCTGAACCTGTGAGAAACTGGTCGTCCACATACAACACAAGAATGAGTGGCTCACATCCAAGTAGATGTAGTAGAGGTTTGAGTCAGCCTCACTCTTGGTGAATCCCATCCCCTACAAGTAGTTGTCTATCCTTGAGTACCACGCCATGGGAGCCTACTTGAGCCCATACAAGGATCTCTTCAATTTGCATACTTGAGAATCCCTCCCTTGCACCTCAAAACCCTTTGGATACTCAATATACGCCTCCTCCTTAATGATGCCATTAAGAAGGCTGTCTTTACGTCCATTTGGTTGATCTTCCACCCCATCTCAACTGCAATAGATATCATGACCCTGATCGAAGTGTACCTAGCTACTAGGGTGAATGTTTCATCATAATCAACTCCCTCTTTCTGAGCGAACCCCTTAGCCACAAAACGAGCTTTGAACTTCACCACACTACCATCTGTAGTGTGCTTGATCTTGTATATTTATTTCGACCCAATCACTAATTTCCCCTTTGGTCGGAGCACAATCTCCCATACATCATTCTTCATGATGGAAGCATACTCTTCCACCATGGCATCTCTCCACACTTGCTGTTGTGATGCCTCCCGAAAGCTGGAAGGCTCGACCTCTAACAACTCGCTCATCAGAGCCATGTAACTTATAAATCTTTGTGGTGCTCTATTCTCCTTGACAGAAGTCCTAGGAGCACACATACTCCTAAGCCTCTCTCAAGGTTTGCTCTGCCCATTTGGTCTTTCTCCTCCTAGTAGTGGAAGGAGTATCCTGAACTGGTGGAGCCTCTTGCTCCTCATCCTGCTATGATCTTTAAGCATTTTTACCTGTACATGTACCTATAACCTGTGTCTCCTCTTCCTTCTAAGTCTTTAGTTCTTGATCCCCTGCTGTTGCTGGAACAGTACCATGAGCCTTCCTCAAAGCTCTATCCTCCTCGAACTTCACATCCCTCTTGACAATTGTCTTCCTCAAAGCTAGGATGTAGACTCGGTATGCCTTGGAAGGCTCACTGTATCCAACGAAGATCCCCTTCTGAGCAGTTGCCTCGAGCTTCGTCCTCTTCTCCGAGGGGACATGGCAGTAGAGTAGGCATCCAAATATCCTGAAGTGACCAATCTCCGGTTTCTTCCTTGTATATACCTCCTCCGGAGTCTTCCTCCCCAACACCCTGTAAGGACTATTGTTCTGTATGTAGATTGCAATGTTGCAAGCCTTTGCCCATAGGAATCTAGGCAGATCGTGATCATAGAACATTACCTTTGCAGCCCCAACTATGGTCCCGTTCTTCCTTTCCGCCACCCCGTTCTGTTGAGGGTTGTACAGAACAATCAACTCCCTCTTTATCCCAACACCTACACAAAAATCTTTGAAAGCCTTCGAGGTGTAATCGCCTCCATTATTAGATTTCAATGTCTTGATCTTTCTGCCCGTCTGGTTTTCCACAAGAGCTTTGAACTCTTGGAACCGACTGAAGACCTTGTCTTTGGTCTTCATGAAATAGATCCAGGTTTTCCTGGAATGGTCATCAATGAAGGTGACATAATACTCATACCCACTCAAGGACACTAATGACATGGGCCCACATACGCCCGAGTGTATCAAATCAATAATGCCTCTTGTCCTGCTTTCACTGTTTGGGAAAGTTGTCTTGGTATAGTTCCCCATAACACATCCCTTGCATACCTCATGATGCTCTGTGCTGAAGTCTGGAAGGCCTGTCACTATATCCTTAAGCACCTTGAGTGCTTCATGATGCAAATGCGCCATCCTCCTATGCCACAACTTTGCCATGTCACAAGTGCTTGTAACCAATGCTCGGGCTAGCTCAAACTGAAGCCTATACAACTTCTCTCTCCTGACTCCAATCACTTTGGCTGTCTTAGAGTCCTTGGGTCGTATGTACACTTTCTCTTTCTGGAATGAGACCACATAGCCCCTGTCTTCCAAGGCTAAAACAAAAATTAGGTTCTTCGTCATTCCCGAAACATACAATGCATCTCTCACCATCAGTGGCTTCCTAGATTCCCTCTGAAATGTAACTATCCCATGGCTTGCTGCCTGACACTTGGCATTATTGCCCATCTCAATGTAGAGGTCCATCTCCTCCTCCTTCAAGCTGAAGAAGTAATCACTCACTCCAGTTATGTGACTAGAGGCACCACTGTCTATATACCACACTCCACTGTTGGCTGAACTGTAAAGACATGCAATGAGTGAGAACTCATTTTCTAATCTTGCTGCAAACTCGTCTACTTCTGCTGAAGCAGAAGCTGCCATCTGTGACTTCTTGTTGCCCTTCTTCTTGTTTGGGCACTGGCTGGCAAAGTGCCCTGGTTTGTGACAAGCAAAGAATTTCACTTTGTTTAGGTCCTTCCTCTTTTCACCTTTTGAATTCTGACCCCAACTTGAGCCCTTCTTGGCTCCAGTTTTTCCCTTGCTTGCTAGGGCCAGATTCTCCTCATCCTCAATTTTCGGATGGCTGGCTTGAGAGGTCCCAACTTGCAGCTCCTCCTGAGTGAAGTCGTCCCGTAGCCTCTCACAGTCATGAAGTTTCTCCTGTGCCACTACTCCTTGGACAAACACGTCCCACTACTTGGTGAAGCCATTTAAGGCTGTTCTCACCAACTTAGTGTCATTCATGGCTTCCCCTATTGCTGCCAACTCATCTATGATCTGAGTGAACTTGGTGAGGTAGGTTGCAACAAAATCACCCCTGGCGATCTTGGTGCTCTCGAGTTTCTCTCCGAGCATCATCTTTCTTCTTTGGTTCTCTGACTGATACAGTTTGGTCAAAGATTCCCACATCTCCTTGGCTGTCTTTTTTCCTGAAAGGTGAGGAATGATATGGTCCTTCACCCCAGCAATGATAATTCTCCTTGCCTTCACATCCTTCTTGTTCTGAGCTGCAAGCTGTACTGGATCAACTGGGAGTACTAAGGAACTTCTACAAATTTCCATAACCCCTGCTCCTCTAGTACCAAAGCTATGCGCTCTCTACATGGATTGAAGTTAGAAACGCCCTCCAATCTGTCCTCAAACCTCAACCCTGCATTAGCCATCTTTTTTCTGCCCTAGCTCACTCGCTCTCCTTGGCAGATCAACCTCTCTGCTGTTTTTACTCCTGGTCCACCTGAATATCGACTTGGCTTCTATATTCAGAGGTTGAAATCTGATACCATGTTAAACTTTAAACCCAACATGCAGAACTTTAATGCCAATAATTTTACTAACCATAATTAATTCACTGTTGATATAAACTCTGAAAATTATGTAGAAAAATCACTGCTGAGTTTTTAACTTATGCACAGTGGAAAATAACATGAAACCAGGCACACATAAAACTTATACACTAGAAATTTATGATGGAAACCCCAGTGTGGGGGAAACCAACAAATAGGGGCTTTATAGGCTTCAGAGGAAATTAATTTACGACAACAAAAACAAAAAATTCTTACAGCCAACAATCTGCTCTTCTTCCCAGCAATTAGGCCCAACCAGAACAATGTTGTACGGCCTAGCTAAATACAGCCTGTACGACCCAACAGAGTACGACTTGTACGACCCTTGGACATAGCCCATAACAACCCAAAAAACTTGGGCTGTACGACTTGTAGAAAATTGGCGCTACATTTGTAGAAAATTGGCACTGCAACTCGCCCCTTCTCACACTGTTGTATGACTTGGAATCGACATGCTCTTCTATTGCTGTATGGCCTGGTGTACAACCCTGCCTGCTGCAACTCTCCCAGGTAGCTCGACGCTCCACCCTCTGCTCTTCAGCTTGCCCTCTTCCTCAGCCAAGCACCCTCTTCTTCCCAGCTCATTGTGAGTGTTTGTGTATGTCCTCACCCTTTGCCTCAACCTCCTTTTGTCTTTTTACTTTACTCTTTTTTCCCCTTCATGAACTTTCTAGAAGAAATTAGAAAGTTCACTTAAGTGAAAATTTAATTTCCTTAAGTTAAGACTTAGGAAATCTAAGCAAATAAAGCCAATAAAAATTAAATGATAATTTTTATGCTTTTCCTAAGTTAGACTTAGGCTAAAAATAAAATGTTGATTTGGGTCATAATTAATTGTCTTTAGCATGCCTGGACACTTAGGCCTATGTTGAGACACCTTCCAAGCTACAAATTTAACATTGTCACCTTATGCAACTCACCCTTTTGTAAAGCAAGATTTTTCTTATTTTATAATGATAAGTACAAAACTCACTAGGATAGTAGAACTATTAATTACAAGTATTCACTAAAATATGAAACTCGGTAAAGTACAAACACTTGACTATTTTTTTTTGTAAGCTGGTCTACTCATATATTCATATAGTACAAAAAGATTACATTCAGGGTCATCCAAGAGCTGTAAAAAGGAGAATCAGAGCTCAGATGCCTTTGCAGAGGCTTTAACAGTTAGACTAAATCAGGTTTATATAGTCCTTTAAACTATAGTCGTATTAACAAACAACATCATAAGTATAATAGACAGACATATTGCAAATAGAGAATGTAGACAACCTCATACATGCAACAACCAACACTAGAAGTGCATCAAACAAATAAACCGGGATACAAAATATCCAAAAACGAGACATGGCAAGATAACCATAGAGCAGATTAAGGTGAACTAGGTGTAGAAGGGCTTGGGTTTGCAGGGGTCACATGCCCTTTGCCTTTGTTCGAGATCTTTTGACATGCGTCCTCCTCAATGATGATTGGATTGTTGCTTGTTCCATTTGAGTCAGAGGTTTGAACAACCTCCACCATTCCCCCCTTTGCTTCAACATTCCAGTGAGTCACCTTGAAACTCAGGCCAAAAACCACTTGGCAGAGTACAATGAACTTAACTTCCAATTTGCGCAGTCTATCATGAGTTTTTGGTTCCTGGTGCCCCTGATTTTCCAATGTGGTGGCAACCAAAGTCTTGGCCATCCAAAATAATTCCATAGCTTTGAACACTTTGGTGTCACAAGACCCAGAGATTCCTGTGTCCATGACCCGGTCTTGAAATTCATCTCGAATATGTTACTTGGATGTTTGAATCTTTCTCAGCTTAACCATGTCTACCAATTCATTCACTACCTGCTGAATATGTTGGGGTGTATTTTTTTGGTATCGTTGCTGACGCTCGATAGCTGCCTTCTCCGCACCCGTGCCATTGAAGGCAGGCATGGCCAAGTTGTCCCTTAGCACCTTAGCCTTCCCCTTTCTCTTCATTTTGTGCCTGCTTGCTTCAGAATTCTTGACATTGGGTGTATCCTTCATTTTTGTTTTTCAAGTCCAAAGTACCAGTGCCAAGGTGTTCACCCCTCTCAAATCTCGAAGAACCCAGACTTTGAGTCCCTAGACAATCACAAATTCCGAGACCACATTGATATGAGTTGTAATCCTTATATGTTGATGAGCTGTTGTCATTATCCATTGATGAATTGTCAATGAGATCTAGATCTAGAAGTGGTTGAGTCCATGTACTATAAATTCATATCACGATATCAATACAAAGTGAAGAGAATGGCATAAAACCTTTTCCGCCAGTTCTTGTCTTGTCTTGCTTGTTCTCTATTTATTAACATGGTATTGAAGCTCTTATGGTTTAAATGACATGATAGCACCATGGTAGTTTTCCATGGAAGATTAGCAATTTGAAGTTGATGCTGGAGAGGTTTATACATGTATGGTAGTTCCTTCATGGTAGTCAATCTATGAAGCCAATGATGTGAGATGAAGCCAAGGAGTCTTGCATTGCAAGAGGATTGAAGCACATTTAATAGGCATAAAAGACATTCAATCGATGTCTACTTCTATAGATGGGCACTGTAATTTACATAGGCGACATGAAGTTTGTGGGATTGTCACAAATCTCAAGATTACATCTGCTAGTGACATCTCAATGTCTAGTAAATTGCACAGAATCATTGTGTTAAAGAATCACAGAGATCTATTGTTGTGTTAAAGAATCGTTGTGTTAGAGATTATGGGAGTGACTTCGTTCTTGTGTTTTCTCTACATCCTGAACACTCAAATCTTATTCAAATTCCAACATGAGCTCAACACTAATGATCTGATAGGCTACATCTTTGGGAATCGACCTATCTAGAAGCAAGCATCCTTGTACATATCTAAAGGTAAAAGCTGACTATACGCGGCCCTCCGAATCAACGATGACACTACTTAGAGACATTTTGTCTGAAATATGAATGTAGAGGCGCGATCATCATTTGGGATACCATACTAGATATTCTTGGTGCAACAAACGTGTAGACCATGCTTTAGATTGGCGTAGTGGACAAGTGGATCTGAGCTTGGCCAAATGCTGCCCACAATTGTTTTTACCTAATCTGAGTGCTACAATTAGGGCTTCGGAGCATCAATCCCTTCAATATTTTATTAGAGCTTTGTACTCATTGTCGAGAGTGATCTGAACCTTGTCCCCAGATCGACCATTTCAAACTATGCCAAAAGTGTCCCCGAATGCAACCCACTCTCCATTACGTGAGAAGAGAGCCACAATTGCAGGAATAGAGCCACAACATTTAAGATCTCTTTGTCAGCAAAGGATTTAGCGATAGTCAGAAGATCTTACCAAGGGATGTTAGCCCCACACATTGCAATCTCCACAGTAGCATTCAAAAATTGCCAGCTAGAAAGTGAGATCGCCCACATCCACGAACAACCAAACAACCGAGATGTTTGCCTCAGAGAAGGTTATCTTATTTTTTTTTTGTTTAGCTTTGGCATTTATCTCACGTTGCAGTCTTCATAGGCAAGCCATTTTGTTTATATTCAAAATTGCGGATGTCATTTATGGAGTGTTGAAATGGAATTTATGTAATTCTGTGTGCTTTTGTTTCTTGGTTGTATTGCCTCTTGCATTACCATTGTAGATTTTGTTAAAATATTCATTATAAAGGGTAACTTGGGAGCCATTTTGTGTGCGGGTGATATCGATCATTAATGTAAGCCAAAAGCAATCATTAAATAGTATTTAGAATATCTTTTACTCCAAAAACATAATTGAAGTCTTGTCAAAGCATTGTGAAGGAGAAAGTATGTTGAAGACTTCTCAATTATATTTGGGCATTGTTATTGCAAGAAAACTATCTAGTATCCCATAATAAAATCAATTTTTTTTTGCTCCGTGTCCCGGATCCGCCCGAAATTGAATAAGGGGATCATAGGTGCACCCTGTGTTCTTGTGTGCTATTGTCTATTTTTGGATGCTTGATGGTAGATATTCTATGGCTAGTGTTTTTCATATGCTTACTTTGGTAAACAAAGACAAGTACACAAATTCAAATGCTTATGTGCTCATAAAGGGTAATTGTACAATTGGGAATTAAAAGCATGTAATGAGAGAGCAAATTCTTGTTTGTTCCTCTAGTCTTTTGAAGCATTAAATTGATAATTGCATTAAAATCATTGAATTTGAGCATTGAATTGTACAAAGGGTAAAGTGCGAAACCTTCCACATCAAGTCAAAAATTAATTGTGAATCATCACGACTTGCCTAAAATTTGAATAAGGACGTCAAGCGAGTCATCAAATTAAGTCATTGTAATCACACGTTAGGGTGCATGATTGGTAGTACCCGACACCCTAGGTGACATCAAATCAAGCGAGCGTGCTTTCAAAGAAACAAGTGCAAGAGAACGAGTGTAAGGGAGCGAGTATAAGCAAGCGTGACAAGTGAGCTAGAGAATACTAACAAATGGGTAAAATAGGAAAGCGTTTACCAAACACCTCTCAGGAAATCAAGGAATTGCAAGCATACATCCATGAATTGCAAAATCGAATTAAAATGCTTGAGTGGACATTAATTCAAAAGCAAAACATAATTGATCACATGGTTGATACAATACAGTCAACAAATGATATTATCCAAAAGGTTGATGTGAGTTGTGACACAGAAGATCTAATAGAAAAGTTTGATGCAACATGTGATACATAGGAGCTTATCCAAAAGATTGATGCAACATGTAATACATAAGAGCTTATCCAAAAAATTGATGCAACATGTGATACAAATGAGATCATGCAAAAGGTTGATGCAACTTGTGGCACAAAAGGCATAATACAGATGGTTGACGCTAATTGTGATACAAAAGACTTGATGGATGATACAAAAGGCACAGAAGATATAGAATCTTCCATTCAATTGGTGGAAGAAATTTTTATCAAAGATGAGTCCCTAGAAGAAGCACAGAATGACAACAGCAATAGTAGCAAAAGTAAATTCCAAGATACAAAAGAACAAAGTCAAGATTCAAAAAACGATCTTTCCAAGATGGTTTTCAGACCTTGGGAAGAATTGATGTTCAACAAAGATCGACATGGCTTAGTTTATGGTAAAGGAAACAACTTTCAGATCCCAGATTACTCCAAACCAGTTTAGTTTGTGAGTGCAGGATTTCTTGAAGAAGTGAAGAATATTGGTAATAAGTGCCAACATTGTCAAAGAATTGTCCATATAAAGACAAAATGTTTTGATCTCCATCCTTGTATTCGTTATGGAAAGACAGATCACCTCTCTGAAAAGTGTCGAAAGAAGAAGAAGATTAAGAAAATAATTTACGATGGATGGATAAATTCATGGAGATGGAATCAACAAGTAAAGAAGCTGCATAAGTCTTACCGTTTAGTCAAGACAGAAGTAAAGCCACAACTGCATGAAGAAATGACGTAAACAAAAAGATTTCCAACAACTATTCTAGATGATTTTGGGAATGATCTGGATCCAATTCTATATGTTCTCTAAAACTAAAACATGAATCAAAGATGGTACTCTCCATGCCTCAAGGGTGGAGCACATTGATGAAAATGATACTCTCTTACACCTTTAGGGGGGAGTGAAGATGGTTAGTGGTAAACCAAAACCATCACATTATTCAAATCAAATTGGTTAGTGGGAAATCAAAACTACCACATTATTCAAATCAACTTGGTTAGTGGTCATCCAAAACCACCACATTGTTCAAGTATGAATGGAAGATGGTTAGTGGTCAACCAAAATAACCACCACATAAAGAATCCAAAGCTCAAGCTTGGATCCCTTCAACCATGAATCATTGAAGAACATAAGGATCCAAAGCTCAAGCTTGGATCCCTTCAACCAACTTCTCACCTTGCACCTGACGGGGGAATATCAAATATCAATGATGATAATCAGGCTTCAAGATTTGAAGTCCTATTCTTCATAAAAATCAATCAACATTTGGGAATTCCAACATAGCAACTGGTCTTCTCAAATCAATGAAATCAACTATTGGGATGCTAATCGACAGAATGAGAATGTTCAGACATGGCAGCTGTTCACTTCCAGATGAAGTATTCAACATCCAGATATTGGCTTTTTTTCAGGCATGTCTTCATCGAAGCTCAGTTCAGAAGTTTCAGATTGAAGACTGAAGATGATACCAATTGTTGTTTCCTTACTGGTACAATTATTCAGACTTGTGTTTGAGGGGGGGAATGTTAGACTGTGAGTCCCTAGACAATCACAAAGTCCGAGACCACATTGATATGAGTTTTAATCTTTATCTGTTGATAAGGTGTTGACATGATCCATTGATGAGTTGTCAATGAGATCTAGATCTAGAAGTGGTCCAATCCTTGTAATATAAATTCATATCATGAGATCAATACCAAGTGAAGAGAATGGCATAAAGCCTTTTCCACCAGTTCTTGTCTTGTCTTGCTTGTGCTTTATTTGTTAACAATAGCCACTTCCAGACTACCACAAGGTGGCGGAATTGGCCAATTGGAACCAGATTCCTGTGTAGGTATGACAGAAAAACGAATCTAGTGGCCCATCGATCCTTACCCACCAACAACCCATGCCTGAGGGGATAGGGGAACTTGTTCACTTCAAACTTCCTGAAGAAAATGACACTCTCAGACCTTGACAGAAGAGAGGAAACTGGTAGTGAGGATAACACCACGAGCATATGCAGGATTAAACCCAGACACAGCCACACGGAACCTAAGAGTGATGGTCAGGACCAGATAGACAAAGAGAAACACCTCTGTAGGGCCATCATCTGCAGAAAACCAGCTTTCTCCCTTGCTACTAAAATAACTCGCTCCACCAGTATTAATTATCGTCTTCATTATCATCAATGTAGATATTCTCATCCCATGCCAAATGCTGATGGCTGTAGTACCACCGGGAGAACCCTTGACGTCGTGCTCGCTCAGAACCAGACTTGACCTCACCTTGCACTGAGCCCCCATCACATTCTCACTTAGCCATGATACCCGTGTACTTGCTCATCACTCATTGGGGGAAGGTTCTAGACGAGGGACACTTAATAGGCCTCTGCCCTCCACCTGGCTGGGGCATCTTTAGCCATCCCTACCACCCGATCCGGGGGCAAACACTTAACTATTTACAACAACTGATGAACGTAATTGAATCTTAACTCTAGTATGGTAGCTCATCAATTCATGTCTTAGCAAGCTAGTCCAATCAGTTGCCTCTTAGTTTTGATTATGTTGATGTATAATGGTTGCACTTATTTTGCTTATTTCATTC
Source organism: Picea sitchensis (assembly GCA_010110895.2). Classification (NCBI taxonomy): domain Eukaryota; kingdom Viridiplantae; phylum Streptophyta; class Pinopsida; order Pinales; family Pinaceae; genus Picea; species Picea sitchensis. The sequence continues at coordinate 331,529 of SNQJ01S0000012.1, read as the reverse complement.
TTGTTTCATATTGATTTTTATTTGAAATTTATTAGCATTCTACCTTTATTTACTGGTCAAATATCATTAGAATGATAAAATCCTATCATGCCAATGGTACATATATCCAAAACATAATATATGTAAACATTGTTATTCACTATGTTTTATAAGCTTGAGATCTTATCACAAACGTTCTGAAATTTGGTTTGCATGGTTGCAGCCACCAGAGCATTCTCTAGATGGCTATAAGCATGTTGTGGATGTAGTCTATTGTCAGCCAGTTCTAACAGATGGTCCATCATACCCTCCTGAAACTGCAAAGGCGAAGGAAGCAGCACAAACAACACCCAGCAGTAAAAGGGCAGAAGACTACTATGATAAGTTAGAAGGTAAGACTACCGATGATGAGAACTTAGATTTCATTTTCATCAGTACCTAGGCATATTGAAAGGCTCGTATTTGTTGTTAGAGGATGTTTTGCTTTTGCATTTCTACATTTTTACTATGTATTGTGTTCTTGGTTTTATGAACAGAGGAGATGATTCGAGGATTACAAAGAGTTGGATGGAAAAAAGTGGACGTTAGCTTTCATTCAGCTCTTTGGCCCTTTTTTGCTCATAACAACATTCATGTAAATCCATCTTCTTCGTGGAAGTTGTCCTTTTTATCATGTCTACTTAAGTTCATACAAACAGTTTATGTTCATATGTTTTATTTTCTACCTTGGAAAATAATCTTTTTCTGTAAATTGCTCATTAGTTTCGGATTTTTATCATGTCTACTCATGTTCATATGAGCAGTTTACGTTCGTATGTTTTATTTACCACCTTAGAAGAGAATCTTTTGCAGTAAACTACCCATTAATTTCAGATTAGTGCTGGCTTACATTTTCTGTTTGCTTTTTTTATTTTCCACCTTAGAAGAGAATCTTTTGCAGTAAACTGCCCATTAATTTCAGATTAGTACTGGCTTACATTTTCTGGCAAACAAACGAATTAGTGTGATGATCAATAAATCTGATTATTTATAGCATAAAATGCACTGGAATAAATCAAGCATATACTTCACGGTTTCTTCAAAGCTAGTGATTTCAACGCTTATTAGTTTTCAGTTAGTTGGCCAGTGCAGAACAATTGAAATAGAAATCACTTCATTTATTTCTCAGGTGGCATTTATGTATTTGTTTCCAATGCTGGAAAATATGGCCGTTACTGTTAATGTTTTATGCTGATATTATAGTTCTTTGCATTTCATAAAGATAAGAGCATAACAACCACAAGATCACTAAGAAATACACATCCACAAGTACACAACATTTATCCTGGGAAACCCTCTAGGGGAAGAAAACCCAGCAAAAACTTCCTTATCATAAATAGCTTATCAAGAGTTCAAGAGATAACTCAACCAATACAAGAAATCCTCCTCCAAGAGATGCGCCATCCTTCTTCTTCTTTCACACACTTGAAATGTCACCTTGCCTCATAAGAACATGAGCAAGTGAAGTGAGATAGAAGTGAGGCGCTAGCCTCTTATTTATACAAAACTGGCACGTGTGAAGCGTCACCTTCCTGGCAGGGCCGACCTCTCTCTCTGGGTGGATAAATCCCACCTTTAATTGAATGCAGCCCATTTAATACGCACTGTAGGGCCGACTTCTTATTCTCTTTACATTATAATTGTCCGAAGACCAATCCATAAAAGGATTTGGTCCTTATACAATGCAAACTTAGATTAATCCTCAATGAAGTTAACCTAATAAAATAATAATGACATGATTAATCCACAATGGGGATTTAATCAATAACAAAATAATAAGAATGCTCTTGATTTGTTATTTCAACCTCCTATAACAAGAATTATTCTTTATCGGTCTTCATGACATCCCGGTGAGAGAGAGGTGCGCATCATCGGTGGCATCTGGGGATGAGTATCGTCGATATCATCTTGAACAATTGTCTAGCATTTCACGAGTCATCGGAAGTTTTCTTCATCGTGACATCATCATTCTCGAATCATCATCATCACCATCAAATATGTATGAGTAAAATGATACCTCATCACAACAAAAGGCTGTCACATCGATTACTACGCGAAACTCAATGTCTGTGGTTAAAGAAATTTGGTAGCTGGGAATGTCGATCACATTTTGCTTCACGTCTAACAACTAGGTGAGGAAGCAGTAATATCATCATCTAAACTGCGTCTAACAGCTAGGTCGAGGCGAGGATCACGGTGATCATGCTTCGATCGCAACTAAAATTAAGAGCGCGGCTCTACATCTTGCTAGATCAACAACTGGTCGGAAGCAGGGACATCAGCATCTGGCTTTGGAGTCACAACAGCGAGGGGTGGGAAGCTGAGGAATCGTGGCGTTGTAGCTGCGATGCAACAACTGGGTCGAGCATAGCTCATGCTGCTTTCGTCTAACAGCGAGGAATTGAAGCAAAGGAACCTGCGTCATGCTTTGCGATCTAACAGCGGTCGGAAGCGTGACTCGTCGCGCTGAGTCACAACGGCTGGAACAGAGCGGGGCGGTTATTAGCTTTCAGATCACAACAGCTGGGTGAAGCGTAGCTCGTCTTCGTCTGACGAAGTTGGGGAAACTGAGGGATCGCGTCATGCTTTGCGTCCACAACAGCGAGGTCGAGTATGACTCATCTTGCTTCACGTCCTGGCGGTGGGAAGCAAGGATCATCGTAAAGCGTCATGCTTTAAAGTCTAACGGTCGGTATCTTGCTACGATCTAACAACGAAAGGTCGAAGCAAGGAATCAGCGGCGTTATGCTTTACGTCTAACAATGGGTCGGAAGCATAACTCATCTTGCTGCGTCTAACGCCCGAGGTCGGAAGCAAGGAATCACATCTACACCCCTTTCAGGGAAGGTCCTTCCGGACAATACCAAACTTATCTCGAAGTGTTTCAGAACTTTACACGAGATAGAGGCTTGAGTCATCACATCGGCAACTTTGTTCATCCGTGCTATTATGCTGGAGCTTCAAGGCTCCTCTACGTACCATGTCGCGGATGAAATGATAATTCACTATGTTAGCTTCAGCATGGAAGTGGAACCACCGGGATTCTCTGTCATTTTAATCGCGACTTTGATTGTCACATAGAATCGCGGTTGCTCTCATCTCCAAATCAAATAGGCACTGTCGACAGCTTTTCGAAGTCATATAACCCATGACTAGCCGAACATGCATCAATGTATTCTGCTTAAAATGGCGAATTGTCCGTTCTACGCCATGAGATCATAGGCGATCTCAAAGCGAAAACTGACATCAGGAAGTGCTTTTACATGACGGCTTCACTTGTCACGCATCGATTATATCAACGAAGCTGGTAAAGTCATGATCCATCATAAGACCAAATCCATTGTACCCTTAAGGTACTTCATCACATGTTCGCGACCACTAAATGCTGCGATAAGGCTCCACCGAGAGAAGCTGACTCAAGGTGTTCTTTGCCAATGAGATATGCGAGCTCAGTGTTAAGATCAAATTATCAGTGATCCAATAATCATTTTTGTATAGTGTGGCATCTATCAGATCTGGCGAAGTATCGACCAACGGCTTCGACTTTGCTTCCATGGGTGTATTCATGGACACATTAGTATGTCCGGATCTCTTTAGGATTCGATCGTGTACTTCCCCTGTTAAGGAAGATTCTTCCGGGATCGCCATACCTCAGACCTAAGAAATAATGCATTAGGCCAAAGGTCTTTCATTTCAAATTAGCGACGAAGTCTCTGATTTATTCAATGATGGAAACTTTTTCTTCTCAGTTAAGAACAAGTCATCCACATCTGATGATAATCAGTTCATTATCCATGATCTTGAAGTAGAATTTGAATCTGCTTTACTCTTAGTAAAGCCCAAACTCATCAAGAAAGCATCTGCATCGTATACCAAACTCACGAGGCCTTCCAATCCGTCAGGATTTCTTCAATCGGCGGACATGAGACTTCCTGTCTTCAACCTCAAATACTTGGGTTGCTTTATACTTTACTTCGATAATACCATTGAGGAAGGCTGTCTTCCACGTCTATAAGTCGCGACTTCCATTTCATCTTAGCGTGGATCTATAATGGTTCCCGTTGAAGTGTATGTCGGCCCAGAAGGAAGCGAATGTCTCTTCATAGTCGCGCCTTCCTTCTAGGAAAATCCACGGGCGATAAATCTTGCTTTATATTTCTCAATACTTCCATCGGTAGAATGTTTTATTTTGAAGAACCATCGTAGGATACCCCATCTTTATTCTTGATCTTGGAACTATTTCCCGCCGCCGTTCTTCATTATGGATCGGTATTCCTCTGTCATGGCATCTTCCCATTCCTTCTTCTGGATGTAGCGCAAAACATGAGGTTCTCATCAAGTAGGTGCACATCAAATCCATTATGGCGGAGAATGGCTTTGGTCTTTTCACTGTCATAGGTGGTTTATTGCGGAACACCATGCTTCTCTCCGTCTTGAATGGCTCTCAGCATTTAGCCGGACTTTTCTTTTATGGGAAAGGTCATGCGAGGAAGGTTCTTGAACTTTCTTTGTATCTGTGATCTTCAGAACACTCATCGAGGGTATGACTTCCTTACGGTTCTGCTGACTCTAGGAACTTCTCGCCGGATTACGTAGATCTTGGGATTTCTTTGGTTCCTCTTCATGTATTTCTTCAAGTTGACATCTTCTAGATTTCTTAAGTGAAACTTCTTAATCAAAGGTCACGTCCATGCTGATATCAATATGGCGATGAACAGGTACGTATATGTAGATTAGGGCCAGCGGATGCACTTCCGGTATCCCACAAATATTCCCTTCTTTCCAGAGGTTTCCAGTTTGTTTCTTTTCTCTTCGGTATATGAACAAACACCGTGACCAAATATTTACACGGGATAGTACCTGCGGCTTGCTTCGGTGAACGACTTATTACGGTGTCTTGAACCCAGAGTGCACTATGGGATGATGGAATTGCGCAAATAAGCTTGTTGCCATAGGCATACGCCCTAAGCACATAGGAAGATCTTGATCTTCACATCTTCGACGTGGTTACGTTTCTTCCGTTCAACTACACCATTTTGTTGGGATCGTGGGAGTAGTTAATAGTTCCCTCTCCAGTCCAGAGCATCTCTACTGGCTTTCTGAACTCGCCGGTATATTCTCCTCCATTATCGACACGAGTATCTTAATCTTTTCTTTCGGAAAGATTCTTTATCAAGGCTTTGAATTCCTTGATCTTGTTGAATGCTCCAAATATATCCGGAGTCTTTTATGATAATAATCATTAATGAATGATAGCATACATACCCATTAATGGAGATGATGGCATTGACTACACACATCACGGATGTATGAGTTTCAATGCTTCTTATGCTTGTTGTCCTCTTTGGAAAAGGTTCTTGATGTTCTTCTCTTCCGCACATCCATCATTATATGCCTTCGCAGTCACCTTTCCGTTCTGGTAAACTTGTGAAAGCTTTTCATATGTATGGTAGCAACTTGTATTAGAAGTGGTGATCTTCTAGAGTTCTATGTATTCTTTAATAGCATGCGTTAGTGGCGGCTTAGTGACCCACCTTCTTTACTCACGATGATTACTTCATTTACTGATTCCCTTCTTTATGCGTTGCCAACCGCAGCCTTCCGGCTATAACTTCCTCATGTGACACAGGCAAGGTCAACAAAACAACAAGCAAGAGTAATATCCTTCTTGTTAATGTAAACAATAGCACGCATAATCATCCTTTGTAATCCTTTAGAGCTTATTACTTATATTTAGCAAAGATTAAAGGTAGAATACAATGCAAGTAAGTCCAACACTCTGAGTGTTGTGGCCAGTCTTCTATAGCATCTGGAAACTATTTCGGTTTCATACTCCTAGAGGAGGTGTTAGCCATATCAAATAAAGAATATTCTCACATGTTATCAAGTATAATACTACGATAGTTGCTATCTCAACTAAAGTTATTAGCTTGTCATGTGTACCAACTGAATCTTGATTAATCAAAACTACAGAGTCTTATTATCAAGTTAATGCGTTCTTTCTTTTCTTATAGGTCTCCTTTACTCAAGTGATGATTGCTTTCTTCAACCTATCTTACGTACTAAGACAATGCAGCTAACTTGATAGAAGGTTGGGTTAGGGATAAGCTCTATGATCATCTTTTAATCCTTCTAATAGTTTGATCATAACTTCAACATGCAACAGTCAAGATAATTTCGTAACAAATGGATGCATATTAGAATAATCACACTTGGGTTGCATTGTTCCTTTGAATGTGTTGGATCTTGAGATCATACTGGATGTAGCAAGAGATCCATTCTTCTGCAAAATACTCTTTAGGGTTTAACATTAACCATATGTGAGTACATACCTCGGATAGCATTTGCGGTAGTGGCTCCATCACGGTGGCAATGGTAATCATTACCAAAAACTTCAAGAATGATTGCAATTGGTTCTACGGCTGCAAATGCAGTTGGTACTGCAACTGCAGCTGGTACTGACTGCAACTACAATAGTGCAAGTGAAAAATCAACTTTGGGTTTTATTAGGAAAACCTAATTTTCCAAACTTCAAATTTTGAAAATCGATCCGGGGATGGGTCGCGGTATCTTTTACGGTGTACTTCAATTCGAAAATCCAAATTTTACCCTTCAAATCTGATCTCCAGTTTTGTAGATTTGGTGCTTACGGTTTTGCGGGTATACGGTTTTCCTGGTGCCGGGTATACGGTACTCTGGTTTTACGGTTTTCGGTGCTGGGGTATGCGGGTATGCGAGGTATACGGTACTTTCACGGTTTTGAACTTTACGGTGCTTTGTGAACTAGGGTTTCACTTTCCGGAGTTCACAGCCCTTTGAAGGTCGTCTAGAATTGTGGTGATCGCGGGGGCGCTGGCAATTTGGTGGGTTAGAGCTTCTCGCTTTTCAAAACCTAATTTTGGGCTGACGGTGACATTTTTCCTCTTGTAGTTTGTGCTTTCTTCAGGTTGGCTCGATACCATGTTAATGTTTTATGCGATATTATAGTTCTTTGCATTTCATGAAGATAAGAGCACAGCCACAAGATGCTAAGAAACACACATCCACAAATTGCAACATTTATCACAGAGAGCCACTCTAGGGGAAGAAACCCGGCCAAAAGGCATATCGCCGATAACCTCAAAGGTTCAAGGATAAACTCAATGATACAGAAATCCTCAAGAGATCATGCATCCTTCTTCTTCTTTCACACCTTGAAATGTCACCTTGCCTCATAGAACATGAGCAAGTGAAGTGAGATAAGGGCTAGCCTCTTATTGTAAAGCTGACGCGTGTGAAGGGTCACCATTTTGGCAGGGCCGACCTCTCATACGGGTGGATAAATCCACCTTTAATTAGATCTGGCCCATTTAATACCTTTTTTGAGGCCGACTTCTTATTCTTTACATTATAATTGTCCAGATGACCAATCATAAAGAGGGATTTGGTCCTTATACAATGCCGACTAGTTAATCCTCAATGGGGATTAGGCTAATAATAAAAATAATAATAATGACATGATTAATCACAATGGGGATTTAATCCAACCTAATAATAAAAAATAATAATAATGACATGATTAATCCACAATGGGGATTTAATCCAATAACAAAATAATAAGAATGCTCTTCGCAGTTACATTATTTCAACAGTTACACCCCAAGATTTGTGAGTAGAAATAACTTAATTGCAAATTCAAGTATAGCTAATATGGTATTTAAAATAATCAGGAGAACATTGATCAAGTAAGAAGAGGGCATATTAATCTTAAAAGGTGTGCCTGATCCAGTCTTTAGCCTCTGAGCTGAACAGACACCAATAGAAGTGTTTGGTGTAATGCCTACATGTCAATAGGACCACATATTGTTATTAAATCATACAGCTGCATGTCAGTGGAGAATGGTGTCAAAACTTTAAATGAAGGGAATTACTATATGGTGTCTAAAAGCATGGAATTAACTCATGTAGCTGCATGGCATTCAGGATGGTATCTATTATCACCTGGAAATTGCCACCCTGCAAAAGCTGAAGGGAGTCTAAAAACATTAGGAAATAACCACTGTCACCTCTCTTACTTCTCCTCATTTGGAAGTTAGTGCTTGCTAATTTCACGGGGTATCTCTAAATGATCTAGGTACTAACTGCAAATTCAAGTATTATCAGTAACATCTAAAATCAAAATAAAAAAGCTTACTAGCATGGTATAAAATCTGTGATAAAATATGGAAATCAGCGAGTTGGGACTCTCTACAAACTTTCCCAAATACATACAAACCAATGCAGAAAATTAACATTAAATAAGGACACAAATCCCAATGCAAGTAAAAATTGAAAACACGTTAATAAGACGACATAACAGAATTTACAGCGAGCTGTTATGACTGTTTTAAGGCCGTCTCTGCCAAATTAAATGTTGTTTTTGAGTATTTTTATGTTTTAGATTTTTCCAATGCACATAATCAAGAAACACGTAAGGTTTCTCTTTATTTCTGCATTAAAAAAATTGGAATTACAACAAGTTAAGCTTGCAGTAATTTAAAAGAAAATTGAATAAATATGACGTAAGATGCACACATTTGTAGATAAAGAAGTGGTTTTTCCTTTATGTGAATAATTAAATGACTAGAACAAGTAGACTAGTGCCTTATGGAGTCAAGAAGATGAAAAAAATAAAGCGAGTAGGGTGGAAGAAAGATCCAGTTTCTAATACTTAAATTCCATTAAAAACAAAATTAAAAGCAAATAGGAGTCTACGAAAATTATTGAAATTCTTACACAAAGAATAATAGATAGTTGCCAAAGAATTGCTTGATTGTCTTTATTACCAAGGGTTGTAGGAAAAACAAAGTCCTTGCCAAGTCTAGACGAGAAAGAACTCTCCAAGTACATTCATTCTCAGCTGGATGAGATAGGTACGATCACGATTCAACAAAGAAGTCTCCAACTATCACAGGTACTATATGTTGGCTCTCAATATCACTCTCAAGAAAGGAATAAGCAGAGAAGGGTGCAAGGCAATAATCGACAACCTTTGGTGATCAAATCACTCATGAGTCACAAACCAGACCCTTTTGCACCTTCAATGCTTGTACAATATATAGAAGAATGAGAGAATAAGAATAGGTAGGATAGAAAATAGAAGGGAAGTAAGAATCGTACCTCCAAACATAGCGCTCATTTTTTGAGTGAAAATAACATGTGTATGAAGAAACTACTCCTTTAAAATTTCACCTTTCTTCCCTAATAACTACCTACAAGAGAAAATACACTTGTATACGGCTAATTTCTTCTTTTAATGCACTTTTTTCATGCCTAAAATAGACCCTACGAATTTGCCAAGGAGAGAATCCCTTAAAATTAAGCCTTAAATTATGAAATATGTGAGGATAAAAAACAGTACGATGACGTAGGTTAATTTTAGGAAAGAGAAACTTTAAAAATAGCAATGCGGGCTCCTCTAGGCCATGCTCTCCTCGTGTAAGGTCACATGAAAAGACCCTCTCGATTATGCCAAAACGCAACCGGTCCCTGAAATTTCAAAGTGTTCTAAATGGCTTGAAATCTGACACTAACAATGCATGCCACGTTGGGTATCCAAAAGTCTCGTCACCTTGCTAAAAATAGCACCATCTCTGAATCAACTGAAACTCGAACCATAGACAACGTCACAAATCTCTCAACTGGGTCCTCAAATATGTAATTATCTTGTCAATCAGAGCATTTTTAGAAATTGCTAAAAATATGCATTCATCTTGCCAATCAGAGCATCATTTTTAGGAATTGCTAAAAATAACTTCTTAAATTTGCTTGAAATTTGAACTCCATGCACATCTCCCCAAAGGGTATCCAACACTATTTTCAGATCTCACAGAAAATAAGCCTATGAAAACCAACCTAATCATTACTTTGAAGGTCTTTGTCCTCCCATACCTCCTCTGAATACTGCATTGAACCTGCAAGCATGAGTCACTTGCTGCTACTGAATCACCTGTCCACCTGTACCTGTGATGTAACCTGTGAATGTACCTACATGAATGACCTATTCAAGAACCTGTTCAACCATCTATCCCTGAGGAACAAAAGCATGCGACCATTTGCTAAGTCTGAAAGGCACTACATGAACCATTGATGCTTCGTTGATGGACTGATAAATCAATCCATCCCATAAATTATAATATACCCACGAACAAAATAAGATAGGCACTCAAATTGGATTTTTGAAGAAATCCAATCTGAGTGCTAACAATGTCAAAACTTTAAAGGCAGGGAATTACTGTATGGCATCTAGAGGGAGGGAATTACTATATATACCCCTTCTTTTGCTCATTTGCATCATAATTCTCAGCCCTCACATGCAAGGCATTTATTGCCCATTACTTGAGTGACGAATCTCTGGGCATCATAAAGGAGATTGACCTTCTATACTGTTGTGTTCTATGTATGTTGTGAATGGGCATGGAGCAAAGAGAATGATGATCTTCTAACTGCAAAATGGGAAGAAGCAAGACTTGCTTAGAGAAACATAATTTTATTATTTCAAAGAAACTTTAGCTTATACACAACTCAATATTGTCCTTTACATGATAAGTGATGGCCGTTAAATAGAAGGAAAGGGCCTTGCATGTAATTGCCACCCTATGTAATTTACTATTCTCTAGGGAGAGAATATGTTGATTCCTTGGAAGTTACATTATTAATGGACGACTGAAGTCAAAACTTACTTGTACATTTTAGGACAAGCATGACACTATGTTACAAAAATCAAAACACTTACAAACCTGATTTTTATGGCATATTATGAGCATTGATTCTGAGTTCTAGTGCTAAAATTTTCTTCGTTTGCTCCTTGCATAGGAAAAACTGTTTCAATTTCTTGATGAAAAAATTGTGTCATTTCTTCAATTGTAGTTGATCATGAAAAACTGTTCCAATTTTTTGATGAAAAAATTGTGTCATTTCTTCAGTTGTAGGTGGTCATAAAACTACTTGGGTGTCCTCCTTGTTTAAGTTCGATTTCAATAGATAATGGTGAAATGACTTTCAAGTTGCGACTTTGCCTTGAGTGGTGGTTGTCTAAGGAGACTTGTTATGTGGTGCATTTTGTCCATATTGCCTTGAGTGGTGGTTGTCTAAGGAGAATGTTATGTGGTGCACGTGGTCCCACATTGCCTTGGTGGTGATGGAGATATTATCGATATAGGCAATTTTAGGCATATCATTAGTTGAGGTGATTTGTCAACCTTTTGGGGACTAGCGAAGTTGTTGACCAATGGTGTGTTGAACCATGATTGGTTTATGTTCAAATATTTGAGAAGTCGACTAGCATGGTATGAATGATTGTGGCCTATATTCTTCATGTTGCCATTGTTGATGATGAAGCATAAGATAAGATAAGATAATTTTATTAATGTCCAACACGTGACCATAAATAAGTCAAAGGGACTTCTAGGTAAATTAGAAACAATACATAGTGCGAGTGCGAGTGCAACTCTTATAAAATCATATCTATCCTTTGAGGCCAAAGATCTAGAATCTAAAATCTATCCTCAAAGAAACAAAAAAATACAAAGCTGGGAGTCCTAGAGAATAGAGGAGCCCTCTTAGGAAACTGAAAGAAATGTCTCAAGTTAGTTGAAAAAGTCTTCGAAAAATCGCCGACTAATTTAAAAATCGCGATTTTTTCTAGGCGACAAAAAATCGGCTGGAAAAAATCGCAATTTTTTTAAAAGTCGATTAAGTCGCGACTTATTCATAAAAGTCGAGACTTTTTCCTAAAGGGCCAGTCAATGGAAATCATGGGAATAACGCATATTTTTTGAGTGTTTTTTTGTCATTTGTGTTTGTTGTTGTTGGCGAAGGAAGGAGAAGGGCTTGAATCGGTTGAGTAGATACTAGACTCCACCAACATGCAAGATTAATTTTTTTTTAAAAGGGTTTGACCAGAAACGCTGGCAATTAATGGTAATGTTAAAGTAGTTGACATTTCCTTTATCTTTCCTTTTTATCCTTTTAAAAGTAGTTGACATTTCCTTTATCTTTCCTTTTTTATCCTTTTACTTAAATTTTTAACATTACCGTTAATTGTTTTAGGATGTTTGAGAGTGGTTCCAACCTCATTGGACTTGATATGGAGAAAGTAGAATTTCATATCCCATTCAAAATCCAACAGACTTAACAATTTTCAGGATTGGTAGGATTGCAACATTTTCATTGGATTCTATCATGTATGAGGGTATGGGATTGACATTTAATCAAGAACACCAAGCCCTTTATGTACCTCGATGTTGGTGGTATGATTGTTGAACTCCTCTGACATGGTCTTAGCAAAAATGTACCTTTCACTCAAACCAAAATCATTGATTAGGCATGTTAAGCTTTCTCTACCATATTATAAGGCTTCGATTAGGTAGTTTCATAAAAATTAGGACGTGTTCACTGATGTCTCTAGAGGATCAAGGTAGAGGAAAAGGGTGATACTAATGATGAGGATCCGAATATAAGCAATGGTGGAACATTGCTCGTCATTTATGTTTGTCATTTAAATGTTCTTGCTCATTTATTCATAATGCTTTCTTTCAAAGTTTCAATAATTTTTTGGAATCATGGTTTGGAATTTTTAAAATATAAATGTTTCATGAAAATTTAAATATTTTATGTAATTTTTAGTAATCCAAGTCATTGAAATCAGATCAGTCCGAGTCAATCTGAGTTCGAGTTCGAGTCGGAGTTGACCATCGACCGATTTCGAGGCAGAGTCCGAGTTTTAAAACATTGCATTGTACATCTACCTCATGATGATGAGATACATTTATATGTGTGATGTCATTTTGTATTGGTTCTCCACTTTTGAGTCCTTGATTGGACAACTATCAGGGTTCAGGATTCAGTATTGACTTTGATGTATCATTTTTTATTTAGCATCCACTACATCATATATATCAATGCTTTCTCCATATTTATGTGCCAATGAGTTTATTTGATGTTGTTGTTGCTTTATATGCTTAAAATTTTGAAAACGATGAATATATTTTGTATTTTTTAATATTTTTCGTGGTTTTTTGATTTTTTGCCGTTTTTTTCCGACTTTTTCCGAAACAATGTTTTCCCGACTCTAGCTGCTTTTTGCCGATGCTGACTTTTTCAACAGTGGTCTCAACTAGAGGCCCTGGAGTATGTGCTCAAGTCTTGGAGGGGCCATTGCCTGCTAATGAGGAGGGGAGTTTTCTAACCTTTGAATTTGTACTTTGGTAGTCAGTGAATCTCTCCTATCATTCGAGGCCGAATTGAAGAAACCCCCAATGGAGGATTGTCTTAATGAACTGGATGATCTAGAAGTATTAGAAGATCTAGATACAACATGTTTCCTGGAAGGGCCTGCTCTATGTTGAGATCTAAATGAGTGTGAAGGAGGGTGTCTACTTTGAGCTAAGGAATTGTCTTGGGCATGGACCCAACACTGTTGCAAAGGTCTCACAGGAGAAGGATGGGGATATGCTCTAGGTCTCACGGATCTGGAAATTAAGGTGGTGGAACTGCTCTATGCATGCCTCTTGGTGCCTCTGTCTGTGAGTACCAAGAAGAAGGGGGTGCTCATCCTAGTAGTGACTGGTGGTGTGGGTGATCTAGCGAAGATGATGGAAACCTGGAAGGCTCCCTCATGTAAATCCAAGCATCGCTAGTTCGGGTATCTAAAGAAGACGAAGATGGAGTTACGGGACTCCTTTAAAAGGCAGTGGAGTCTACCTTGGATCTCATAATATATGGGGCAATGGAAAATGTCCTTGTCTCATGTAGGTGATACTAGGTAGAGGCGACAAGTCCTGTTTGCTTCTGAAATATGGTGATTGGCTTCCACCCAAAGTTGATGAGAATCGACTCAGAATTAGCTGAGAGGGAACCTAAGGGCATGCATCCAATGGTGAAGAGTATAGGCTGGTTTGATAATGAGGCCATCTCTCATCTCCATGAAACACTTTACATAGAAGACCATCTTGGGCTTGAGCCCGCAGGTTGGATATACCCAAATGACCTGAATGTATTGTTTATAAATCTCCTCCCTAAGGATCCTATTCAACTCTTGCCTTTTCGACAGGAGATGGCCAGTGGCATCTAGGGAGTATCTAAAGGGGGGGGAGCTTGTCCATTGAGATGGCTATCGATTATAATAGGCACGTAATCTCAACAACCAACAATGATGGACCAGTCATGAGGACCTAGTAGAGGCACTGGCCATGGTCTCTGAGGAGTGGTATGCAAGGTAAAGGTACTGATCTCCTTCAACAGTTGAATCAACAAAGCTCTAGACTGGATGAAGTAGTGAAACTAGTGCAAAGATGGCCTTGACTTGAAAAGGGTGCGATGCAAAATCCGCCTGGTTTGTGTGTTGGGGAACAATCCTCTTGCAACGAATGATGTGATGGAGCAATAAAACTTGAACCCTCTTTGTCTTGACCCATTCCTCCTTTATCAGGCTTGGTCCCCAAACCTTGGAGCCATTTAAAACTATGGGCCTGATAATGTTCTCTAGAAGCTCCATCTTGGATTGAATGTCCTGAAAGTGGTGCCAAAAACATCTTTGTGTGCGATAAAGCTTCTTTTTTTATAAGGAGTATTTTGTAATGATAAGCACTAATTGTGCATTTGGAGTGCTTGGGTTATTCATTGTTATTGATTATATCATCTTCATATTCTTTTTGTTGTTTTGCAGAAAGTGTTTGAACTTCTGGTCCCTTATGTTTGAGACATTCTTCATTAGAATGAGTAGAAGATTCACGGTAGTTACAATATTGAGGAGGTCCAGGCATTTTGCTTGGATTTGAAGTAGTAGAAAAAGAGGAAATAGTGATAGAAGAAAAATTTGTTTGCTCTTGTCCAATGATGTGAAATTGTCTACCTCTTTTATTTCAAATTGACTTTTGACCTTTCGAGAAAATTGGAAGGCTTGTTCAAGAGGAGTGATATTCAAGAGATGGATCTCGTGATACGGATGTGAGAAAATTTCTTTGATGAATTTCATCTTTGGGATTTGGTCAAGTTTGATAGTATCAAACTTGATGGATATATTATTGAAATGGTCAATGTGGTATTACTCTGTCTGACCAATGATCATTCCCATTTTTGAATGAGTGATTTGTTGTAGGTAGCTAGGTGGTGTACAACTTGTCACTATATCAGGGCTTGGTTCTTCATCCGCTCTTTTGCAACCATGATTTTACATGCACCAATGAGTTGTTGGGTTTGGAATTAAACTTCTAGAATGTTGACATATATCTAATTTTTCTACATTTGGGTGCCAATTGAATGCGAGATGCTTATTTTCATATTCCACTTGAAGTAGAGTTGTTAAATAGGAATAACTTTGGGAAGTTCTTGATTGTGTTGCAAGTTATTCTTGGTAAATGGTTTTCACGTTACTCATTACATTTGCTAAAATTATGGTGCACTTTGACAATATTCTTGGAGTTCTTTGGCTAGCATGGTTACAAAATCTAGATTTCCTCTTCAATGCTCTCTTCTTCGATACATTCACTATGACATGATATGTGAGCTATGTGTAGATTGTTTCAAGTGTCCTAGTTTTGGCAATTGATGTAATGTTCCCAAGTAGATTCGCCAGGAAACTTGTTGAATTTTTTGACTCGTTTGTTTGTTTTTGTAGGGTTACTTCTAGATGTTGCACTTTGAGTGTTTCATGCAGAGTTTTTGTAGCATTTAAAAGACAACAAGAAGCAGATAAAAATATATAAGGGTTACAAACAAATAAACTTCAGTAAAGCTTCAGATCTGACCTTTATTTTTTTATAACAAGCTGATAGATCTGCAGATCTGGTACAATAGAATAAGATGGAGAAACCAAAGATGCATGCGCCCTCCAGATACAAAGATATAGAGTAAATAGGGTCTCCAAGATCCCTCACAAAATGGCTAAAGGTCAACACAAGATCAATTGCTTTCCCTGATGAGCAATAGTCTTCAGATCTGGACCTGGTGTGCCCCTCATTGGCTGGAAAAGCTATAGATTTCGGCCTCTCTGAAGATGGCCTCCAAAACGCATGAAAATTACAGTCAAAATGTAGATCGGGAGCTGTAGATAACTTATGTAACAAGTTTGAGACCGAACTCCCTGATAAAACCCTCCATCTCACTTCCCCTTAGAGGACTGGTGCGCCCTCCTTCAACAGATTTGCCCTCTTGAAGAATAAATAGATATGCAAGTGGAAAACCTCCAACAAGATGGAAAACGACGCTATGGTGATGTCAATCACTCCTGCAAAGACTTTCCCTGAAGATCTGACCCCCACAGAGAAAATCGAATGCTTCTCCTTCAGATAGTGCGCCCCACCTACTGGAAATGCTTGTCAAATGTGCCCTGCTTGCACAAATCCCTCATAGAATGGATCTGGACTGAGTAGAATGGTGAGGGAGGAATCTTTAACCTCCTTGACCAAGCTTGGACCAAGAACAGAGGGATCTTTCACCTCCTTGCTAGTCTTTAGGGTTTCTTGACTCAAAACTCTCAAAACGTAAGCTGCATAGCTCAAGAGATCTCAATAGAAGAAAAACATGAATGAGGAGTGAGGCGCCCTCCTCTCTCTCTTATACCTCCTGATCTAATTCTTAGTTGAGTTGCTTTTTGATTTTTACTAAGGTTGTGATTTCATTTTCTCCTTAAGTCACTTAACCTTTTCTTTTCTTCATGAAAGTCACTTTAATAAAATAACATTAGTTCCTTAAGTGACCTTTAGTGCCTTATACCCCCTTTATACCCACTAGAGGACTATAGTCTAGAGGGGTGACTAGACTACTTAGTCCTCCCTTGTTCTTGTCAAGGGGAGGGGGACATTACAGTTTCCCCTACTGGAAATTGCTTGCCCACAAGCAATCCTGAACCTGTTTGTTGTATCACCTGTTCATTTTCCCAAGAGGCATCTTCTATAGGTAGATTCTTCCATTTGACCAAGTATTCTTTAATGCTCCCGTTTCTAAGTTGTTTCGCCCTCACTTCCAAAATTTCATCCGGTATCAAGATCAAGTGCCCCTCTTCATCAATGGGTGGTAGCTCTTCATTAGCTACAACATGTTGTCCCAAGGCCCTTTTTAGGCATGATACATGGAAAACATTGTGAATTCTGCTCCTATGTGGAAGATCTAGCTCATATGCCACTACCCCAACTTTCCTTTGCACCCTATATGGACCATAGAACCGAGGTTTTAGCTTTTCTGTGCCATTACTTTTAATGGATGACTGTATGTATGGTTGTAGCCTCAAGTACACCAAGTCCCCTACCTCAAATGTGTGCCCCACCCCGTGCTTATCAACATATAACTTCTGTTGGTTTTGAGCCCTTTGCGAGTGGTCTTTGAGTTCCTTGAGGATGTCTTGGCTTTCCTATATCCATTCTTTATCTATAGGTGCTCTGCTATCTCTAAACACAATTTCAACAAATGTAAGGGGTTCATAACTGTATAAAGCTCTAAAGGGCGACATACCAACAAACATGTGGTGAGTAGTGTTGTAGCAATATTCTCTTAGATAAAGCCATTTGACCCACGCCTTTTGTTGCCCCGATACATAATTGCAGAGATACCCCTCCACCCACTTGTTCACAATCTCTGTTTGTCCATCTGTCGGTGGATGGTAGCTAGTGTTGGGAGTTAACTCAATGCTTACTAACTGAAACAATTCCTGCCAGAAGATGCTCGTAAACCTATTGTCCCTGTCACTCACGATAGTCTTGGGTTTCCCATGTAGCCTGAAGACCTCTCTGAAAAACAGATCTACCACTTGAGATGCGCTGAAGTCCATGGAGATGGCGAAGAAGTGAGCAAATTTAGTCAAACGGTCAACCACCACAAATATGCAATCCTTCCCTCGGGTCTTGGGAAGACCTGTAATGAAATCCATAGATACACTCTCCCACTTGTGCTCAGGAATAGGGAGGGGTTGTAATAGGCTCGCAGGGTGTGTGTGCTCATCTTTGTTCTGTTGGCAAATGGTACATTCTTTGATATGGCGCATAACCTCTCCTTTTAATCCCTTCCAAGCAAACCTTTCCCTGATCTGTCTATATGTTTTAAGAAACCCTTGATGCCTTTCTAATGAAGAATCATGGAATGCTTGAAGCACTCGTTTTTTGAATGAGACTCTGGAACTAAATAGATCCTTCCCTTGTAGTAAATAATGTCATCCATAATCCTGTATCTGTCCATCCATCAACTCACACACAAATTTGTTCTTTGAGTAATCTACCATGAAGTGAGACTTCCAATCAACATATATTTTTGACATAGAGTATGCTGAAGGCCTTCTGGATAGGACATCTGCTACAACATTATTCTTTCCCTTGACATATTCTATGTCAAAGTTGTATGCCTGGATCTTGCTTACCCATTTTTGCTGGCTTTCATTAAGATCCCTTCCGTGCAAGGAAGTATTTGAGACTGTTATGGTCTGTCCTAACCACAAATTTCGTTCCAACTAGATATTCCCTGAATTTGGCTAGGGCATGCATTATGGCTAGCATTTCTTTATCATAGATGGTATATAGCAGCTCAGGACCCCTCAATTTGCGGGTTTCATAGGAAATAGGATGCCTATTCTGCATGAGCACTGCTCCAACACCTTCGCCAGATGCATCACATTCTAATATGAAAGGTTGAGAAAAATCAGGTAGAGATAACACAAGACAAGTACTCATCACCTTTTTCATTTTATCAAATGTTGACTGAGCTTCATCATTCCATTCAAATGCCCCTTTTCTGGTCAAATCAGTTAGGGGCGTGCAAAGTTGGGAGAATCCCTTGACAAACTTCCTGTAGTAACTGCAGATGCCGAGAAAGCTTTTGAGTTCTGTAAGTGTCCTGGGTGTGGGCCAATTAATAATGGCCTAAATCTTCTCTTGATGAACCTATACCCCTTTTGCTCCAATAATCTGTCCCAAGTAAAGGATCTCTGTCATTCCAATCTCACATTTTGACTCTTTGGCATACCAAGACTGCTTCTCCATGATGCTCAATATTTGGTCCACATGTTTGAGATGCTCTTCCCAAGTCTTGCTGTAAATCAGTAAGTCATCAAAAAAGACAAGAAGATATTTCCTTAGTTGCTTGTTAAACACATGATTCATGCAGGATTGAAAAGTAGCTGGCGCATTGGTCAGACCAAAGGCATAACAAGGAATTCATAGTGTCCAAAATGGCATCTGAAGGCTGTCTTGTGTATGTCTTGCTCCCTCATCCTAATCTGATGGTATCCAGAGCACAAATCAATTTTTGTGAAATATATTGCCACATGCAGTTCATCTATCCTGGGAATGGGGTATCTGTTCTTGATGGTTCTCTTATTCCTGCTCTATAATCTATGCACATGCGCATAGTCCCATACTTCTTTTTGACCAACACAACTGATAATGCGAATGGGCTTGAACTTGGCCTGATACGTCCCATGGCCAACAATTCTTTGATCGCACTTTATCTCGTCTTTGTGCTTCTTGGGGTGTCTGCAAGGTGTAGCAATGATAGGTTTGGCCCCTTCTTCCAATTCTATAATGTGTTCAAACCCCCTATCTGGTGGTTGTCCTCGAGGAATAGGCTCAAAGACCCTTTTGTGCTTGTGAAGGATCCTTTGTATGTCAGGAGGGTATTGTTTGTTTGTCCCATCATTTGTGTCCATGATGAAGCATTCAACTACATAGACTATCTCTTCACGCCTAAATATGGCATGCATTTTCTTGACTAACACCACTCTAGATGAATCCCTTATCATCCCTTTAAGCGTGACTCTCTTTCCTTCTTCTGTTGTGAAGGACATTTCCATGGTTTTCTAATTGTTGGTGATTGGCCCCAAGGTGCTAAGCCACCCCAAGGTGCTAAGCCACTACACACCTAAGATGATATTAGTGTCTGGAATGTCCACTACATAAAAATCCCGTGTCAAGGTGTATCTGCCCAATGTCAAGCTCATCCGTGGAATATACCTGTCACAAGCAATAGTGCGTCCTCCTACTACCTCAACCAAGAAGCCCTCAAAATCAACTATAGGAATATGCCTCCTCTCTACCATAGCCATGTCAATGAAGTTATGAGAAGCTCCCCCATCTATCAACACTGTTGCCCTTTGTCCTTGTACAACTCCCTTTATCTGAAAGATGTTAAATTTAGGCCCCCCACTCATAGAAGCAATTGTGGCCTTTTTGAGTCCCACATCAGGGGTAAGGATGCCCCACTACCTTGCGCATGCAAGGCTTCTTCTTCCTCTGTGTGGCTGATCTGCATAGTATGGCTGGTCTGCATAGTATGGATAGCTCCACCCTCTTCATCATTTGACTCCTCTTCACTATCAGACATCACTTCTATATAGTGAATTTTTCCTTTGCCCAAACACCTATGTCCTGGCTGCCAAGGTTCTTTGCAAGTGAGGAAAAGTTGCTTTCTTCGTAAATCTCTTCTTGTGGCTTCATCCAACTTCCCCTTGCCTTTGTCCATTGGTCTAGTGTCACGGCCCCTAGGAATGATGGGAGGTTTGGGTGTGAATCTATTTTTATTAGCTGCCCCAACTAGATATCTGGTGCGCTCAATAGCATTTTGTAAGGTCACAGGCTTAAAAACCTTAACCTATCCTCTCACTGGTTTAGCCAATCCTTCTATATACATCATTAGTAATTTGGATTCTGACACATCTGTGTTAAATTTGGCAGTATCGACAGTCATTCTCCAATGAGAGGCCATATGGGCCAGCCTAAGGCTAGCCAGGGAGATTTGGAGAATCAACCAGTCTTGTGAGGTATTCACAAAAGCTAGGGGGAACGTACAACCTCTGTGAGTCAAACCAAAAGTCAGGACTAACGAGATGCTATGTAAGTCTAATGCAAAAGTCAGGGGGAACGTACAATCTCTGTGAGCATAGACAGTGTAGTGCAAAAGTCAGGGGGAACGCACAAACTCTGTGAGCATAGACAGACTAGTGCAAAAGTCAGGGGGAACATACAACCTCTGTGAGCCTAGTCAAGCCTTGTGAGCCATGAGCAAAAGTCAAGGCATCTAGCAAAAGTTAGGTTGAATATAAAAGTCCTATGAGCTAGAAACAAACGATATTCCTAATATTGTAAATGATATAAATGTATTGATCTAGTGCGTTGGCACGTGTAACATTATCCACCATGAAGAGAAATTCGAATTGCCTTGTAAAGAGTAGAGTTGTAGAAGTCAAAGTTGCATGTCTAAATCAAAGACAATGTTGTCAAGTTGTCGCATGTTGCATGCATGTTTAGTTGCATGTTGCATGCATGCATGACATGTGCATGCTAAGTTAGTACGCATGCATGCCAAGTCAAGGGTGAGTTGTAACTGAAGTCTCAAGTCTAGTTCTATTTTCGAACTAAAGTGTGATGCTGAGTTATGTTAAGCATGCAAACAAGTTCCTAATTCGAGCCATCTACTTCTCCTCTTCACTCCTTTATAAGCAGAGGTCGACCCCTCTCTTCTACACAGTTCTATTCAGGTCAAGGGTGAGGCATATAGAGGCGCATATCAGTGAGACAGAGGCAGCATATCGGCATATAGAGACAGCATATCAGCATATCAGAGGCGCATATATGTGCTGTAGATCAGCATAATAAAGGTGTATATCAGTGCTGCATATCAGCGTATCAGAGACACATATCTGTGCTGTAGATCAGCATAATAAAGGTGCATATCAGCATACAGTGGCGCATATCTGCGCTAAAAATCAGCATAATAAAGGCGCATATCTGTGCTGTAGATCAGCATAATAAAGGCGCATATCAGTGTTGCATATCAGCATATAGAGACAACATAATTAGAGACACATATCAGTCAATTAGAGGCAGTCTCAACAGCCCATATTAGAGCTGATATATCTCAGTTTTTGAAAGCAACTAGGATACATCTATATCAGCAAGGTATCTTAGTTCTCTGTCAGGTCAGAGTCAACTTGGCAAGCTCTTTAAGAGCAGAGTATTCATGGTGGATATTTGTAAGTGATCTTACATTATTAATGCAATAAAGGAATATCGTTTGCTGGTGTTTTTCTCCATGTACAGGGTTCCCCAGGGTATATGTGTTGTTGATGTGCATGCTTTCGTATCTACATGATTATTGCTATTCAATTATGATTCTATATTGTTGAAATGTATTACGCTGGAATCAAAGTGTTGAAGAATTCAAAGAAATAATCCGCATAAGAAATCAAGCTCAAAATTTAACATGGTATCAGAGCTTAGGGTGTGATAAGCTTGTTGAAGTGCAGCAACAGGTACACACAGATCCAAGCAAGCTCGATTACGTTTCCAGTGTGAGGTCCATGGCATCTTCCATTTCAGTCAGGGCCGAGGATAGGCTCGAAGGAGCTACCAACTTCAATGCGTGGAAGCTCCGGATAACAAATATTTTGCAGGAGCATGATCTTGAGCAGTATGTGACCACAATGGCGGAGGAACCCACTACTAATGCAGGAAGAGCGGCCTTCAGGAAGAGTCAAGCGAAGGCCAAACAAATCATCTTTGACTCAGTCAAAGACAGTATAATGCCGACAATGACTTTGTTAATGATTGCCAAGGACTATATGGATACCTTGGTGAATCTGTATGAGAAACAGGCTCCAAGTCAGAAGAGGACACTTAAGCACAAGCTTAAGTGTTTGAAGATGGAGAAAGGTGAATTAGTAGCATCTTTCTATTCCAGGATAGCCCAAATCAGAGATCAGCTTTTGGTCACAGGGGTGAGAGTGGACGATGATGATTTAGTGCAGGCCATATTTGATGGTCTTCCTTCTTCAAGGGAGATCTTCTTATCCAGTGTAAGTGGGAGAGAGATTCAGCCCATGTTTGAGAGTTTATGGCATGATTGCCTCCAGGAGGAGAGTCACACTGCTACTAGGAGCGAGCCAACGAAAGAAGAGCATTCAACTTTAGCATCAAGATTCAAGGGAAAGAAAAAAGGCACTTTCCAGAAAGACTCTCAGAGGAAGCCAAACACCAAAGGTACATTCAAAGGAAAGAGTATTGATACATCTAAGATTAAATGTGTTAATTGTAATAAGTTGGGTCATTTTGCTAAAGACTGTTGGTTTAGAAAGAAATATCCAAGGAAAGGGAAACATCATGCCTCAATTGCTGAGGATGATGAATCCAAAAGAAAACAGAAAAGTCCTTGTAATGAGAAAGAAAATAGAAAAGAATATTACTTGGTTTCTGCCTTATCCAGTTCAGTTTTCACGGGGCCGAAAACTTGGTTAGTAGACAGTGGTGCATCAAAGCACATGGCGGGGTACATGGAGATCCTCTCAGATTTCAAGACAAAATCTTTTGCAGAGCAGGTTGAGCTTGGGGATGACAAATGTTACAAGATAGAGGGAGTAGGCTCTATCTCCTTCAGATTAGAATCTGGGGCTAGACTTCATGTTGATGAAGTATTATATGTTCTAGGGCTCAAGAAGAATCTACTATCAGTTGCAACCCTTGAGGAGAAGGGATATTGGGTGATCTTCAAGGACAAGAAGGCACTACTGTGGGCTAAAGGTAGCCACTTAAGTACAACAAAACCCATTAAGACTCGCAGAGGAGCACTGCATGTCGTGACAGGACAGTCGGTTTAGGCATTGGCTCATGATCCGACCAACTCCAACGAGTTGTAGTACATATGACTTGGACATCTTCATTAAAAAACACTTCCATATCTACAGAACATGGTATATGGCATGCTCTCTATTTCTCTTAGTAAAAATGAAATTTGTAAGGGATGCATGCTAGGTAAAAATATAAAGAAAGCATTTCCTAGTAGTGACAACAGAGCTCAGGGCATCTTAGATCTGGTTCATTCTGATNCAGTGGTTGTTTGTATTATGTCATTTTTATTGATGATTACTCAAGAAAATGTTGGATATATTTCCTTAAAGCTAAAAGTGACACATTTGATAAATTCAAAGAGTATAAAGCCTTTATTGAAAAGCAAACAGGGAAACACATCAAATCTCTTAGAACAGACAACGGAGGAGAGTTTGAATCTCTCAAGTTTGAGGATTTCTGCAAGTTAGCAGGAATCAAGAGACAGTTGATCGTGCCATATAACCCTCAGCAAAATGGAGTTGCTGAGAGGAAAAACAGGACAATTTGTGAGGCAACGAAAGTAATGATGTTTGACCAGGATCTGCCAAATCCTTTATGGGTAGAAGCTACCTCCATTGCCGTGTATATTCAGAACAGGTGTCCACATTCTATTTTCAAGGACAAGACCCCTGAAGAGGTCTTTTCAGGGATCAAACCTGAAGTAGGGCATCTAAGGATATTTGGGTGTCCTGTATATATTCATGTCCCTAAGGAAAAGAGGACAAAGATGGAACCCTCAGGCAAGAAAGGGGTTTTTGTGGGGTATAGTGAGAACTCCAAGGCTTACATGATTTATGTACCAGGTCAGAAGAAGATAGAGGTAAGCAGAGATGTGACTTTCCATGAGGAAGCTGCATTCAAGAAATCCAGAGAGCTTCAATAGGAATCAGAAGCAGTTCAACCAGCTTTTGAAAATGAAGAGTCAGATGATTAGAGGGAGGAACCTCATGAAGGGCCAAGTAATGAGCCCCTATAACCTGTTGAAGAGTTAGAAAGAACTCTTGAAGAAGCTCCAGCCAAAAGGAAGCCAGGATGGCTTAAAGAAATAGTGCAGGAAGCAGAAAGGATAGCCGCTCCCAAAGGAACTTTCAGGGAAAGTAAGAGGCCTCACAGGTTTGGAGGCTATGTTGCATTGATGAGCAGCATCAGTGATGCCAAACCTTCTTCATTTGAAGAAGTAGATAAATTACAAGTATGGAAGGATGCCATGCTTGAGGAATACAAGTCTATTCTAAAGAACAATGTCTGGGACATTGTGCCGAGGCCAAAGGACAAATCAATGGTTTCTTCCAAATGGATCTATAAGATCAAACATGCAGCTGATGTGAGTGTGGAAAAGTTCAAAGCAAGATTTGTAGCCAGAGGCTTCACTCAGAAAGAATGAATCAACTATGAAGAGACTTTTGCCCCTGTAGCCATGAGATGAAGGGCTAATAGCTTGGTGTAAGAGGGAGCTAATCTCAGAATTCGAGATGAAAGACTTAGGCTTGATGCATTACTGCCTAGGATTGGAAGTGTGGCAAAGACAGGGCGAGATATTTCTGGCACAAGGAAAATATACAACGGATGTACTAAAGAGGTTTGGTATGATGGATTGGAAATCCATGTCTACTCCGATGGTTACCAACCTAAGGAAGTTGCATGATTTTGATACAGGTTCAGATTTGGTGGATCCCACCATGTGTAGGCAGTTGATTGGATCATTGATGTACATGATCCACACCAGGCCAGATATATGCTATGTAGTGATTGCAATGAGTCAGTTCATGATTGAACCGAGACAGAGACACTAGGTGGCAACAAAGCACATCTTGAGATATCTCAGAGGGACCATTACTTATGGTTTGAGATATACATTCCGTGGTGGTTTATTTCAGCATGGGTATGCAGATGCTGACTGGGCAGGGAGCCCAGTGGATCGGAAGAGTACTTCTCGATACTGCTTTAGTTTAGGATCCGCTATGATCTCTTGGTCAAGTCGGAAAGAGGGATCCATTGCACAAAGTACAACATAGGCCGAGTACATTGCAGCAAGTGATGCTAGCAAGGAAGCAGTATGGCTCAGAAAATTGGTTTCTGGGTTGTTTGGTGACAAGCTTGAGACGACGGTGGTTCAATGTGATAATCAAAGTTGCTTAAAACTAACAGAGAACCCGGTATTTCACGACAGGTCAAAACATATTGACATGAAGTACCACTACATCCGAGACTTGGTCTAGAGAAAAACTATAAAGTCACAGTACATAGCCACGAGTGAGCAGGTAGTTGATACCCTGACCAAGCCTCTGACCTTGTGACAGTTTGTGTAGCTGAGAGGCAAGCTTGGTGTGGCTGAGAATGACTCCCTCGTTGAGAGGGAGTGTTAAATTTGGCAGCATCGACAATCATTCTCCAATGAGAGGCCACATGGGCCACCCTGAGGCTAGCCAGGGAGATTTGGAGAATCAACCAGTCTTGTGAGGTATTGACAAAAGCCAGGGGGAATGTACAACCTCTGTGAGTCAAACCAAAAGTTAGGACGAACGAGATGCTATGTAAGTTTAATGCAAAAGTCAGGGGGAACGTACGACCTCTGTGAGCATAGATAGTCTAGTGCAAAAGTCAGGGGGGAATGTACAACCTCTGTGAGCATAGACAGACTGGTGCAAAAGTCAAGGGAACATACAACCTCTGTGAGCCTAGTCAAGCTTTGTGAGCCATGAGCAAAAGTCAAGGCATCTAGCAAAAGTTAGGTTGAATATAAAATTCCTATGAGCCAGAAACAAACGATATTCCTAATATTGCAAATGATATAAATGTATTGATCTAGTGCGTTGGCACGTGTAACATTATCCACCATGAAGAGAAATTCAAATTGCCTTGTAAAGAGTCGAGTTGTAGAAGTCAAAGTTGCATGTCTAAGTCAATGACAATGTTGTCAAGTTGTCGCATATTGCATGCATGACATGCATGTCTAGTTGCATGTTGCATGCATGACATGCATGACATGTGCATGCTAAGTTAATACGCATGCATGCCAAGTCAAGGGTGAGTTGTCATGCATGACATGTGCATGCTAAGTTAATACGCATGCATGCCAAGTCAAGGGTGAGTTGTATCTGAAGTCTCAAGTCTAGTTCTATTTTCGAACTAAATTGTGAAGCTGAGTTATGTTAAGCATG
This sequence comes from Picea sitchensis, assembly GCA_010110895.2. NCBI lineage: Eukaryota > Viridiplantae > Streptophyta > Pinopsida > Pinales > Pinaceae > Picea > Picea sitchensis. The sequence goes on along the minus strand of SNQJ01S0000012.1, from coordinate 304,747 downwards.
CGTTCCTAATTTGAGCCATCTACTTCTCCTCTTCACTCCTTTATAAGCAGAGGTCGACCCCTCTCTTCTACACAGTTCTACGCAGGTCAAGGGTGAGGCATATAGAGGCGCATATCAGTGAGACAGAGGCAACATATCAGAATATCGAGGCAGCATATCAAAGGCTGCATATCGGCATACAGAGGCAGCATATCAGCATATCAGAGGTGCATATATGTGTTGTAGATCAGCATAATAAAGGTGCATATCAGCATAAAGAGGCAACATATCAGTGTATCAGAGGCACATATCAGTGCTGTAGATCAACATAATAAAGGCACATATCAGCATACAGAGGCGCATATCTGTGCTAAAAATCAACATAATAAAGGTGCACATTAGCATATCAGAGGCGCATATCTGTGCTGTAGATCAGCATAATAAAGGCACATATCATTGTTGCATATCAGTATATAGAGACAACATAATTAGAGGCACGTATCAGTCAATTAGAGGCAGTCTCAACAACCCATATCAGAGCTGATATATCTCAGTGTTTGAAAGCAACTAGGATACATCTATATCAACAAGGTCTCTTAGTTCTCTGTCAGGTCAGAGTCAACTTGGCAAGCTCTTTAAGAGTAGAGTATTCATGGTGGATATTTGTAAGTGATCTTACATTATTAATGCAATAAAGGAATATCGTTTGCTGGGTTTTTTTTCCATGTACAGGGTTTCCCCAGGGTATATGTGTTGTTGATGTGCATGCTTTCGTATCTACATGATTATTGCTATTCAATTATGATTCTATATTGTTGAAATGTATTAAGCTGGAATCAAAGTGTTGAAGAATTCAAAGAAATAATCTGCATAAGAAATCAAGCTCAAATTTTAACAATCTAGAACCATAACTGATACTCTTTGAAACTCCTCAATAAATGTTTTAGCTGATCCTGTTTGCTTAATCTGTGTAAGCTCCCTAAAATGGCGATCTAGATCCTCTTTGTCAAACCTGTCAATGAGCCTCCGAGTGAAATCCTGATAAGAAGTGATGCGCCCATGGACCAAGGTGGTCATCCCATGAAACCACCATTCATGTGCTTTCCCCATCAAGTACAACGTTGCAAACTTTATAGCCTTCCCTTCCTCCATAGAATTCAATTGGAGGTAAGCATCCATTTTTTGAACCCAAGCCGTGGAAAAGATGTGTTTTGATCCATCAAAGGTTAGTAACTCCATTCTCCCAACCTTGCGCCCTAGTTCATTATCACCTATGTAGCGCTCCTTGGATCTCCTTTTCATCTTCAGGTGGAAATACTCTCCCATAGAAATCTGTCTCCAGAAGCCCATACTCATGGCATTGTACTCTCTTTCTGCAATCTCCCACTCATCACCTAAACTTTCTTGATCAAAAGCATTAGTATCCCTTCTTTGTGCATCTAGGAAGGTAGGCATGTATGGTCTAGGAGTAGTCCTGCTAGCTGTGTGAGATGGGATTGGTATTCCATCATTTGGCCTATGCTCCTCCGCATGACCTTTATGTATGGAATCATGGATTCCTCGTGGTTTCCATTTCCCCCATGAGATCCACCAACATCATGACTCCCACCAAACAAGAGTGGTTCTTTACCATACCTTTACTCCATCAAATATTGAGAGAGAATACCCTGATGTTTACTCTGCTCCTCCATCAAGGCTATCATTCTGTCTTGCCCTCTTTGAAAATTAGCAAAAGATAATTTGAGTTCTGCCTGCCTTAAGGATAAATGATTCTGCATTTCCTCAAGGTTGCGCTTCATAGTCTCTTGGCTGTTTTGTAGTGCATCTTTCATTGCCTGAGCTACCTTATCTGCCAAAATTTCTGCCTCTTCGGATGTGGCATTTTCTATTTCATGAGTTTCTCCCATAATAACTTCTAGCTCTTCCCCTTCTGGAATACCTGTTACTTCTTGTCCCCCATGACGTCTTCTCTTGGTCATCTGTATTTTAGCACACGCCGGTGAAGGAAATTCACTTTGATACCACTGTAATGTTCCCAAGCAAATTCGCTAGGGAACTTGTTGAATTTTCTGACTTGTTTGTTTGTTTTTGCAAGGTTACTTCTAGATGTTGCACTTTGAGTGTTTTATGCAGAGTTTTTGTAGCATTTAAAAGACAACAAGAAGCAGATAACAAGATATAAGGGTTACAAACAAATAAACTTCAGTAAAGCTTCAGATCTGACCTTTATTTATTATAATAAGTCGATAGATCTGCAGATCTAGTACAATAGAATAAGATGGAGAAAGCAAAGATGCATGCGCCCTCCAAATACAAAGATATAGAGTAAATAAGGTCTCCAAGATCCCTCACAAAATGGTTGAAGATCAATACAAGATCAATTTCTTTCCTTGATGAGCAATAGTCTTCAGATCTGGACCTGGTGTGCCCCTCACTGGCTGGAAAAGCTATAGATTTCAGCCTCCCTGAAGATGGCCTCCAAAACTCATGAAAATTATAGTCAAAATGTAGATCGGGAGTTGTAGATAACTTATGTAACAAGTATGAGATCGAACTCCCTGATAAAACCCTCCAACTCACTTCCCCTTAGAGGACTGGTGCACCCTCCTTCAACAGATTCACCCTCTTGAAGAATAAAATAGATATGCAAGTGGAAAACCTCCAACAACTGATGGAAAAGGGCGCTATGGTGATGTCAATCACTCCTGCAAAGACTTTCCCTGAAGATTTGACCCCCACAGAGCAAATCGAATGCTTCTCCTTCAGATAATGCGCTGCACCTACTGGAAATGTCTATCAAATGCGCCTTGCTTGCACAAATCTCTCATGGAATGGATCTGGACTGAGTAGAATGGTGAGGGAGGAATCTTTCACCTCCTTGACCAAGCTTGTACCAGGAGTAGAGGGATCTTTCACGTCCTTGCTGGTCTCTAGGGTTTCTTGACTCAAAACCCTCAAAACGTAAGCTGCATAGCTCAAGAGATCTCAATAGAAGAAAAACATGAATGAGGAGTGAGGTGCCCTCCTCTCTCTCTTATACCTCCTGATCTAATTCTTAGTTGAGTTGCTTTTTGATTTTTACTAAGGTTGTGATTTCATTTTCTCGATAAGTCACTTAACCTTTTATTTTCTTCATGAAAGTCACTTTAATAAAATAACATTAGTTCCTTAAGTGACCTTTAGTGCCTTATACCCCGTTTTTACCCATTGGACTATAGTCTAGAGGGGTGACTAGACTACTTAGTCCTCCCGTGTTCTTGTCAAGCCCATTGGATTATAGTCTAGAGGGGTGACTAGACTACTAGTCCCTCCTGCACTCTGTCATAGGGGGGACAGTGCAATTGATCCAAGTCAAATGCGAAAAATTTGAATTCTTGAGGTCGCAAAGGCCAAACAAATCCACATAGAAATTTGTATAGTTGCGATCCCATGGGGCTCGAGGGGGTAGGTCGTTAACCCACAAGATCTTGTAAGAAAATGTAATAGTATGGTTGTATACTGATAGAGGTCAATTCGCAAGACTGTGAATGATTTATAAACTATCGTGGATGTTCCACTGGAATAGTTTGTCACAACAGATTTGATAAATAAAACTGAAATCTACACTATGAAGGTTAAATTCTTTTAGATTCCAGAATATTTAGTTATTGATTTTTTGCTTATGCATGAAATAGATAAAATGCAAAAAATAGAGAACAGTGAAATTTGATCACACACCATCCACAAAATTACACAAAGATTTGCTTTGGGAAATCGTTATGGGAGAAAACCCAGCTAGAAGGTGAGGCTGCTCTACTCTCTTTTCTCTGGTATGGAAATAATGCAAGTACAAAGGAGAAGGAATTCTCTATGGAGTTACCCGAGATCTGTGGCCTGTTAGGCTATTACAAACATTAACCCCCTTTGTTATGCTCTCTAATTTCCCCCTCCTAGTTGTTCTACTCTGCTATGGAACAAAATACAATAACATCGAATGGAACTCCTTCTCCTCCTAGCGGCCTGGTATTTAACATAGCCTGATAGCCATCTAGGGTTAGGGTTTTGACTCAACCTTCAATTGTGATGAGGGTTTGGACCTTCTAGATTCTTGTTGAAAATCCTCACATGGCTAGCCCCATATGCATGAGTAACAGGGGTTGACATGGCATCCTCTCGTACCATGGTGGTCAACATGATAGGTCAGCTTGTGGGAGGCATAACTTTTGCATACGAGCTCCGATTGACTCATGGTTTGCACTGTTGGAAAGGTATCAGAGTGTAGAACGCCGTTAAGGGTGTGGGCACAAGTTCCAGACACCAAAACCCCAATATACGTCGTCTTATGCCTCAAAATGGCTTCGGAAGGTTCCAGAGCCTAATTTTCCAAACTAGGACCTGCCATTAAAATGACCCTACAAGCTGATTCCTCTAATTTTTTTCCTCTGTGAAAGCATTGAGATAGATGACAAATAATATAATGATCCAATCCGAATTAGTGAAAGAGTACATGAGGAAAAATCCAAAAAGTATAGTTACGAGTTAATAAAGTTGTGATAGCAAGAATGATGTGACAATACAAGGTTGGATTGTGAGTCCTCAAAAAGGCTTGTAATAAAATGTTGCGATGCAAAGAATGTTGCATGCACCGCAGCGTAGGGTTGTGAACCCATAAGGTCTTCGCAAGTGAAAAGGTTGTGATCTATGAAAAGGTTACAATGCAGGTAGGATGCAGAGATGATGTTGTAAGCCTATGCAAACTCTCTTAAGAGAGCCCCACAAGTAACTTGTATCGGAGAAAACCTTGAGGACTAGGTTGTGAAATACCAACAAGAATAGTGTAAAGTTGTAGTCTGCAGATCTTGTAAGAGCTAGGTTGTGGAAGCCTTGCATGGAAAACCCATGGAACCCTGAAAAGGCAAGGCTTTTTTTTGTTGGAAGTGATTTGAGAAACATGCCTCGAGGGGTTGCTTCTTATACAACTGACTTCGTTCAACTTAGGTGCTAGGTCTGAAGTGTAACTATTGTGCAAAAATCCCCTAGGAGTTGCATCCAACCTCATCTCTTTGTAACTCATGCCATTTGGGTGGGTTAACCCCTACTAGATGGAATACACTTTGTCGATCTCATCATGAATCAATGCCATGATGGCTGGAGGGGCAAGCTGTAGAAGCCTCAAAATTGAATATTGTTGATTCATGCTAGGATGCTGACTACAAGAGGTTTGGCATGGCTAGTTCACTAGGCTTGTAAGATTCTCAATTTCTAATGTCATAGAGTTGGAAGCTTAAGTGTTTATTAATAGTCACATTGATCGAAGATTGTTTAGAATGATATATCTCATCTCAATTCCTTTAGAATGGTACAATTAATTGAGTATGATTGGGCATCTTTAGATAGAAAGTGTTTGTCCTTGAAGGTACAACACTCTTCGAGAGAGAGGTTGCGGAACCCTTGAGAACACAGCAACTACAAGGTTGTGGAACACTCAAGAAGGCTACAACCCCAGTTTTCTAAAGCACTTGAGAGGTATGCAATGTGAAAGTTGCAAAGCACTCAAGAAGGCCATAACCCCAAGGTTGCAGAGTTCTCGAGAAGACTTCATTCCAAAGATTGGGGAGCACATGAGAAGGCCATAACCCTGAGTTTGTAGAGTGTAGAAGTTATGAGTAAGTGTGGAAGCCAAACTGTAGTGATGTCATTGCATAGAGGAATCTTAAGAGCTACAATGTCTTAGTGCCAAGAAACCATCATGAAACTTGTCCTACCAACTTAAATATTTGTTGAGATTCTATTCCAGCAGCAATGTTATTGTATGAATATGTTACAAATTTGTAATAGAAACTAAATAGTTAGAGATTTTAGTATAAGGCAATTGTAAATCTGTTGTACCTTAGAACTTGTAAGAAAAATATTGTTTAGAAAGGTTCTTGGGGTAGTGTTCTAACTTGTAATTTCTAAGCATGTGCACTGTATCTAATTTGATGTTTAGTTATGTGATCACTGATAAGTCTTTGCATAATTATGCTCACTTTGATAACACTAGTGTAAGAATAGTAGAGGCACAGAATACAGGAGGGACGAAACAACTTCAGAAACAATTGGCACATTTAATTTTAAGGCTACTAGTATCTTATCCCTGATTTACAGTCGTCTTGTGGTGAAAATTCTAATCAGTAGTAGATGCTTGCCATTTTCTGGAGTGTTCTTGCAAAGAGGATTGCTGGTTTTACAAGAATGAAGCTTTGCATATGTTTAGATAGAGCTCTTATGCAGCATTGTAGTGGTGATTCACTTACATTCACGTGGGCATTTTAGTTTTACATAATCATCTCAGTTTCTGAGGAGTTAAAAAGAGCATGGTACCATCACCATATTTAAGTTAAATACCATCACGGTATTCTCCTGTTTTACCCAACCTCCGGTTTGGAGCATGATCACATTATATGGGAGAATAAGATTAACTCTTTTCAGAGAAAAGGGGATGGAACTTGAGAAAGGAAATGGGTTCTTTCTGTATTACAAATGTCAATGGTTCTATTACCGAGATTTTGCTTATGGGATTAAAAGCTCTTTCGGCATCATCCCTATTTACTTGTTAATGTTACTATGCTATTGATTATTGCATGAGTGTGGGTTTCAAGCATTGCAGATGAGTCCCCTCTGTCCATTGGGGGGTTTGGTTTGGTAATATAGCTCCTCTTACAGATGTGGGGGTGGTCTTCTGCACAGACAATGCTAGACTTGATCAACACATTCCCTTACTTGATAAGGTGCCATGCATTATGAACTAACTGCTACAATTCTATCTATTTTACTTGTGTCCTTGTCTGCAGATGTGTGAGCAAGTCTTTGACAGTAGGTTTGAAGGAATTGACATAGAGTTTGCTGAAAGTGTGGATCCTAATGATTTCAAGTGAACATATAAGATGCAAAATGTCAAGACACCTATGGAAATTCTTGTTAACTTATTAGAATTCCAATAGACCAAAATGAGCAATGGTGCCTTACAGAAATTCATCTACACATGATAATGTTCTTACAGGATAAAGCTGAATTGCTTCCATTCAATGCCTGCTTGCTGGTTCTTCTATATGTAATTTTTTTGTGTTCCTCAATATATAGGTTTACAGGGCTCGTGTCCTTATTCTGGAGATGGAACAGAAATATTTAAAAAAAATTGTGCATGAAGTAATTTGTCTATTTTGTTAAATTCACTCCTTTATTTGGCTTCTCCATATGAAAATAAGCTCGGATTTGCTAATTATTTTGCTAGTTTTTCCCCTTTGTTATTTGGGTCAGAAATGTCGTCTTGAAAGACATTTCTATGCGCTATTGACAAGCACATGGAAGTGCCATTTTGAAAGCTCCTTTTACGGGTTATTTTGTGTGTTACTGTTCAGTATTGTTTTTTACCCTCACATTATTATCATGCCTTTTACTCTGGACATGCAATACCTTGGATTCGTAAATGTGACAAGGACGCTCAATGGGTAGAGTTCTCTTGTTTTGTAAAAGGATAGTCATTGAATGTAATATTTTGATCATATTTGGAGCAGGCACTGAAGGTTGAAAATATTTACAGGTGAAACAGGAGTGGTTGCATTATGCAGGGGCTGGAGTCGTGGCTCATGTTGCAGACAGTCTGAAACAGCAAGAAATGGTGACATTCATTTCGGCAAGCCTTTAAAGGCACTGTATGAACTGTCGCTTTGTTGTAATTCTGCTTAATGTAGTTTAGCCCCTGTGGCTATTCAAATGTGTAATATAATGCAGTTGTTTTTTCAGATGCGAATCTTGTGAATTTTTTTTCATGGAATAATACCATTCGTTAGAAGTTGATTCTTGGGAATATCTTCCGTGTTGAATCTCATCATTAAAGCTTTTATAGATCATAGGTTTCCTTTAGATTGGGGGTTCTCTAACCATATTTTCTCCATAGCAGTTTCCTGTCATGAAATTGTTTCTATCAAACGCGTGATAAACATCCTGAGAAGCTAATTCTGTCAAAAGATTTGCCACGGACAAAATTTAAAATCACTGCTCTCCCTAAATTGACCATCATGATGGCTGCATATTTTAAGATTCTTATTGCTTTACAAGAATGCCAATGGTCATAAAGATTTGGTTTTGTTTAAAACATCGGAGCCAAGCACATCCCTGCCATAATTTCATCCCATCAGAGCCAAACACATCGCTGCTATAATTTCGTCTCATATATATTGCCAAGACATCTATGTTTTACTCTCCTCCTTTTATGGGTTATACTATACGCATCTATCTGCATACATCTTGTGATATAGTCATCTCACTTAAAATACACAGATTCTTAATGATGTCTCTGATAATTTCTTTTATGCATGAAAGAATTAGTCTATTAGAGCACGTGGAATTTTATTTGTTTTGGATACTTTTTACAGGAAACTTGGTTTCTTCTTTATATGTAATATCGACAATAAAGAGGGAACACCATAACTTTATTTCACTCTTACTAATTCATTTGAAGCTCAAGCACTAATTTAATACTTGACGGATTTGCTGCATTTTAAATTTTAATGAACTCAAAAAACCTATATTGAAGGATTACAGAAATTGGCTACAGAAATCCTTAAAAATGAAAATGGATATGCTTGACTGCAAGGTAGCCGAGTGTTTTACATGGAGAACAATGCCTTGATTAAAAAGGTGTAAAAAAGCCTATCCATAATCTGCAGCTGTATGAAAAGTGCACGAATATATGCCAGATAAAGGTACAGTTAGTTGTGGAGATTATGCACCTTAGTGTATGCCAGATAAAGGTACAGTTAGTGTTGGAGTTTATGCACCTTAATGTGATAAGAATTCGGTTTTCAAATATTTCATTATTCTCAGAAAAAAAGCGATTAAAAATATGAGCATTTTTTTCATACTTTGATCAAATTCACTCTTTCCGGTTGTGGAATCTATGCACCTTAAAGTGAAAACCTGTTAATTGTGGAATCTATGCACCGTTTAGTGAAAAAAGTTGATTCTTAAATTTTTTTATTATTTTCAGAAGAAATGATGTTAAAATTATGAGTATTTTCTTACTTGGATCAAAGTCACTTTTTTTTTAAACCTCCCAGAAAACAAGTTTTTTTAACATCCCAGAAAAAGTCATAATTTCTATTCAAAGGTAGAACCAAAATCATATTCTTCAGGTACGTAGCACTGTTCTCAACCCCCAAAAAACAAACCTCTAGTCTATTAGCCAGTATGTCTGTTTACCATCACTATAATTTCTATTCAAAGGTATAACCAAAATTATATTCTTCAGGCGCGTAGCACTGTTCTCAACCAAAAAAAAACCAAACCTCTAGTCTATTAGCTAGTATGTCTGTTTGCCATCACTATAGAACAATAAAATCACCAAGGTTTAACAACCTGCCTCGGGCCATAATATGTCAGCCATAAACACCAAACAGTCAAAAAATTGTTCTATTAGCTAGTATGCCTGTTTACCATCGCTATAGAACAATAAAATCACTAAGGTTTAACAACCTGCCTCCGGCCAAAATACAGGTCAGCCATAAACACCAAACAGTCCAAAAATTGTTCAGTGGAAACCATAGCCATAAACCTGTTCTACCATAGTTACAGGAAACCTCAAACATGCTGTATGCTGAGATAAAAGTAGGAAACTGTATATCATGAAGGGACTATCAATGGGACCTACCCTCAATATCTCCCTTAAGAGAAGGTAAGATGACCCTCAAATTTTTGATCACCCAATACCAGCTTCAACATGTAACCCCTCCTTTGAGAGCTTCTTTGCATCTTTGTTTAATTCTATGAAAGTATGGGTAAAGTAAAGAAATACAAAGGAAGAGGCAATCACTTTCAACTGATCTCCCAAAGGGATTAAGAAATAGTCCTGAAGCTGGCGCCTTCGATTCATCTAGTTAATCACTAGTAAGGAGTGTCCAAACAACTGAAGATTGATACACAATTTCTCAATAGCCAAGGCAAGAAGTAACTTTAGTGCCATTGATTCTGCATGATTGTTTGTACCTGAACCTAATGTAGTGTTGAACTTGAAGAAATGGGAATTTGAAAAGAATAGTAAGCCCCTAGCACCACTCACAGTAGAAGAGTCTTGACTTGCTCCATTGAAAAAGCCCCATGGTATTGATTTGTCTATAGATAAGGCCTCTACACTCCTTGGAACCCTTTGTTTTGGATTTACCCTTGTACCCTTAATCAGAGATTGAATTTATGTATAATTTGAAACATTGGAATGCACGTTCCCTCAGAGATGCCACCATTTCTTGCCAACCAAATCCCCCATATGGAACACCCGTTTATACTTTCCACTCTTTCTTAGAAAGCCATTGTTTGAGACTAGCTTCTATTGAGTGCTCTTTTTAAACATTTTGAATAAAAGTAAGAACTTCCACTTCATTCCAAAGTTGAGTTGCAAAAGAACAATGAATGCACTGTTGATATTATGGTACCCACGGGAGGTATTAACTTCCATATGTAACCTTTGGCTAGAATAGAATATTCCGGAAGCAAGAGAAACCCTAAACAGATGTGTAAAAACCCTAGAAGACAAGTCGGCTCAGTGGAATAAATTATATTAAAGTATTACCCTCTAGAAAGAAAAGGCGGCCTAGACAAGTGACAAGGAGCACTATAAATATAGGGCGCTTGAGCTCATTTGGTACACACACCTCACTCACTTTCTTAAGTATAGCGCAAGTTTGGAGTTGTAGTTGCAAGAATGGAAGGTTGATCTTCTGGGGTGATTCTTGGTCTCTCTCTCTAGTGCCTAGCCTAAGATATGCACCTTACCTTCTAGTATCTCTTGGCGGTATTCTTGGTGACATTCTTGGTGGTATTATGATATTCTTGGTGGTATTCTTGATAAGTGCAACTACAACTGCAACTGCTGCAGCTGAATATTGTTCTTGTTCTGTGGCTTTGGGACTTTCTATCTAGTGAGTTATCCTTGGAGAAATATGCGCTCTTTTGGTTGTTTGTTGGTTCTAGTGTTGCTTCTAGAATCATTCTATCTAACAAAGGTTATGGTGCTCGGGGGTGGCTGCGTGCCTATGGTTGGGTGCAATAGTGATATTGTCTGTGGTAAAACAAGCACATTGAAATATTCTAACAGATTACGGGCCCACACTACCTTCAGAACAGTCTAACCACAGGAAGGTAGAGCAATAGTTCTTTGTCAAGCTTGTTATAGTACCAGTTGCAACTGCAACTAAGGTTTTTGATCTTGCAGCTGCAACAAACCCTAAATCTAATTCTTTGGGCACTTTAAGTGAAGCATTGGACCTAATTTATGGGTATTTTAGTGCGCCCTAGCCTCGCGCATCCTCTGGTGCCCTTAGCCAGCAAAAACGTCAAGTTTGAGTTTTTGGTCAAAGTCAAAGTCAAAGGTTGACTTTTGATCAAAATTGATTTTGTGGTCAAAGTTGAAATTTTAGGGTTTCTAGCTTGTTCTAATCATTGAACCTTTTTTATTCAGTTTCTAACCTTTTCTTGTCAAGACGATATTCTTGTTTCAAATTAGAAGACAAGTTGAACGATGCTACAAATTTCAAAGGTATGCACTTATATATGCTTTTCATGTTATATCATCCAATAAAGCATGAGTGTGTTTTGCAGGGAATGTACAAGAGACCTTGTCCAAGCAATAATCTTGGATTCAATACATTAAGAGGAACAAGCGAATGAGGCTCCAAGTTCCAGGTTTGATTGATCAAATTGTTAAGTTTCAAATTGCACATATCAAGCTTGATAGTTGCTACAGTACAAGTAAACACTATAGTTGTTACTGTTGATGATTGCAACTACGTGAGACATTCTCCATGACACAAACGTGAGAGAGAGCCCCTGAGAGGGGTGTGTGGTTCCTATCTGAGACAGAGCTGGAACGTAGAGATGGCCTCCTCCTTACAAAGAGTTTAGAAGAACTCTAGATGATTCTCCTGTGTAACGTAGTGAGAAAGGAGATCCAGAGAGTTGGATGTGCCCGTGGCTGAGCACAAGGTGAACGTGTGAAATCCCAAAGTGTTGGGTGCATCGTCATGAGAACATAAATGAAGATGATGTATTAGCCTCCTATAAGCAGAGAGTTGATGAGAAACTCATATGACTCTCCTGTGTAATGTAGTGTGAAAGAAGATTTGTTGAGTGGACATGGCTATGGACGAGCACAGGTGAACGCGATCCTAGTGGCTGAGCACTAGTGAAGAAGTGGTACTTCTGTGTAATGCAGTGAGCCAAAGATATGGACATCCCTATGGATGTGCTCCTAGTGGATGTATAAGATCCCTTGCTATATTGTTCAAGAGTGAGACCTGCCTGTAACCCTAATTGTAATGTAAAGGGTATAGGTCGGCCCCACCTTAATGTGATTGATAATTAATGTAAAAGATAATTAATCTGGTTAATATTAATTATATCATGAGATAGAGAGGTCGGCCCTGTTGTGCCAATAGACACTTCCGTTGACAGGTCAAGTCTAATATAAGTAAAGGTAAATTTCCCATTGAGGAATCATATCTTTTGTGTGAGTTTGGAAATTTCAGCAAGTACATTTACTTGAGAAAAGTGTGCACCTCTCTTGGGCGCTAGTCTTCTAGGGTTTGCAAGCACCCTCTTGTGCGCTAGATTTTCTTGGTGGTGAATGTCTTTCTCTTGAAGAATATATTAAAGGATTTGGCTGGGTTTTCTTCCCTTGTTGAGAAGGGTTTCCCATGATACTTCTTGTGTTGAACTTGTGCATGGTGTTTCTTCTTGTGATCTTGGTTGCTGCAACATTATTGGTTATGGTTAAGTTAAATGCTAAAATGGAATAAACTTCATGCTTCACCTTGTCTATTGAAAAATCAACATGGTTTTAGAGCATAGGTCTCGAAGAACCCATTGCACAAGCAAATTTCAGTCATCCTCTCTCTCTTCTGCAAAACCGTACGACCCTCCTAGGGTTTCTAAAAATTTCGTATGACCTACTTCTTTGAGGAGTTTCAGCACTTGTCACCTGGATGTTGGGGCTAAAAAGTGCATAGGAGTGTATGACCTCCTTCAACGCACCTCCAACAAGCTTCAGATTGCATTTCCGAGGATTTTGACTTTTTGGCCCTAGGGTGTCTAGGGTTTGGCAAATTTCTGCAGAAATTTCAGTATTAGGGTTTCTGCAACTCATTGAAGGAGCTCTTCAGCTCACCAATGTTCTCCTATCTTTCAAAGGCTTATTGTTGGCAATCATAAGTCCAACAAAACCTAAAAGTGCTAGCCTAACCTAGCCGTTAGGTTTTCTAGCCCAGTTGACAAGGGGTTGTGAAGAATCTAAAATTATGATGAACAAGAACTATGATGGAAGATAAGCTTGATGGATCAAGCAACTTCAAGTTCCTGGAAGACAAGACTTCAGAGGAAGGCTTATTGTGGGTGATACAAAAAGGTGACACTGTGACTACCTTCTTCATGAAGATGCCAGAGGACAGAGATAAGCCAGGGGCCATTGGAGAAATCATATCAACACCCTCAGGTATGCACTTGTATATATATTATTTGTATCTTTGTCATAAGGGTAATTCCAAGCGGAAGGAACCTTTGCTGAAGTCATGGATCCAGAGGGATCTCAGTGCATTCAGAGGAACAACACACTGGAAGTGAAGACTCCAGGTTTGATAGTTGTAATTGTCATTCCTCTAACCTATATTTCTAAAGTTTGATACATTACAAGTAGGTGTTGTAGCTGTGACAACAATCATTTAAATTGTTTTGATTCTAGAGGTGTATTCATTATTCTCCTTTAAGAGATATTCTTGTTTTGGTTCCTCTTGTTTTCTTGTTCGAGACAGGTTAAGAACAAAGGAAGATGTTTATCCTTTAGAGGGAGTCAAAACTATTTGAGAAAGAGGAAGAATAGAACCATCATTGAGGCAACCAATGCAATAATGCATGATTAGAATCTTTCTATGATTCCATGGGCAGAAGCATGCATGACACAATACATGTTCAGAACAAGAGTCTTCACCAAACTTTGAAAAACATAACTCCCGAAGAAACCTTCATCGGAGTGAAACATGAGATTGAACACTTCAGGATATTTGGGTGCCCAATGTATTTTCATGTACCCAAAGAGAAGAAGTCCAAGCTAGACCCTTCAGGGAGAAATGATACATTTATGGGATAATAATGAATCTTCAAAGACATTCCAGATCTACATCCCTGGTCAGAGATAGATTGAGACAAACATAGATGTTGTCCTTGAAGAAGAGATATCCTTTCAAAGATCCAGAGAATCTCAGATGGAGATTGACAGTGAGACAATACCTTCTCGCCCTTCAACATTTTAGAGGGAGACGAACATTATTCTCGCTGATCCAGTTGCTCCAATTGATATGTCCAAAGATATTGCAGTAGGGCATAAAAGGCCCGCTTAGGCTCACTCTGCAGGAGGCAGAGGAACATACAAGCCCCTCAAGGCACATCCCGAGAAAACAAAAGAGATTTTTCGAGCTATCCTTCAGTCATGAGCCACTTCATTGATTCTGAGCCTCCTTGTCTTGGAGAAGCAACAAGAGAACAGGTATGGCAAGATGCCATAATAAAAGAATACCCGTATATCTTAAAGAATGATGTATAAGATATTGCTTAGAGACCAGAAGGGAAGTTGGTGGTGACTTCCAAGTGGATCTATAAGATAAGCATGCAGCTGATGAAAGTGTCGAGAAATACAAAGCGAGATCTATAGCCAGAGGATTCTCACAAACAAATGGAGTTGTCTATGATGAGACAATTGATCCAGTATGCTCGATACCCTTCCATCCGTACTACCATCAAAGAGTTGGAAACTATATCAGATGGATGGATTCTTGATGAGTTTGGGTTTCAGCAAGAGTATCGCTGATCCAAACCTATTATTAAAGTGTTGGTGACGAGAGCTTGATTTTGATGACTTATTTAGAAAGCCTTGTTGTTGGATACAAATAAGCTTTGAATTTTGATTTTGAGATGAAGGATCTGAGTATGATGCACTACTTCTTGGGACAAGAAGTATGACAAAGGACTGATGAGATTTTTCCCGAGTCAAGGAAAATATAAAGAAGTTCAGTATGATAGAATGCAAATCCACGGTGATGGATTTGAAGAAAATGAATGATGATGATTCAGACGAGATTGATCCACAACTAATTGGATCACTGATGTATTTGGTTAACACCATACTTGATTCATTCTATGCAGTGAATGTACTTAGTCATTCCATGAGTCAGCCGAGACAGACTCATTGGATAGCAACGAAACATGTATTGAGATATACATGAGGCAAATTAGATATGGCCCGAGATATGCCTCCAATTGTGAAATTGAGTTTGCAGGGATATACCTATACATATTGAGCAAAGAGTACAGTGGACCAGAAGAGCACATTCGGTTGTTGTCTTACCGTGAAGTTTGCCATGGTTTTTTGATGCAGCAGGAAACAAAACTCTAAGACTTTGAGTACAATAGAAGTAGAGTATGTAGCATCGAGTGTGCGAAGCAATATGGCTTCACAAGGTTCTGACAGATTTACTGGATCCTATGATGATAACTAGCACTGCGTGTAAAGCTTTTTGAGAACTCGATGTTTCATGATAGATCAAAACACATTGAAATAAAGTATCACTATATCAGAGACATGGTGCAGAGGAAGACAATACACGTGCAATGTCTTCCTACTCATGAACAAATCACATATATCTTCACCAAACCACTTGCCACGACAAAGTTTGAGTATTTCTATGGGAGACTTGGCCTGGTGGAAATGCCTCCCTAGTTGAGAGAGAGTGTTGATGATTGCAGCTATGTGAGACATTCTCCAGGACACAAACCTGAGAGAGAGCCCCTGAGAGGGGTGTGTGGTTCCTATCTGAGACAGAGATGGAACATAGAGATGGCCTCCTCCTTACAGAGTGTTGAGAAGAACTCCAGATGATTCTCCCTGTGTAATGCAGTGAGAAAGGAGATCTGCAGAGTTGGACGTCCCTGTGGTTGAGCACAAGGTGAACGTGTGAAATCCCAAAGTGTTGGGTGCATCGTCATGAGGAAATAAATGAAGATGATGTATTAGCCTCCTTTGAGCAAAGAGTTGATGAGAAACTCCAGATGACTCTCCTGTGTAATGCAGTGGGAAATAAGATATGTTGAATGGACGTGCCTGTGGACGAACACATGTAAACGTGATCCTAGTGGTTGAGCACTAGTGAAGAAGTGGTTCTTCTGTGTAATGCAGTGAGCCAGAGATATGGACATCCCTATGGATGTGCTCCTAATGGATGAACACTAGTGGGTGTATAAGATCCCTTGCTATATTGTTCAAGAGTCGAACCTACCTATAACCCTAATTGTAATGTAATATAGGTCGGCCCCACCTTAATGTAATTGATAATTAATGTAAAAGATAATTAATCTGGTTAATATTAATTATATTATGAGATAGAGAGGTCGGTCATGTTGTGCCAATAGACACTTCTGTTCACAGGTCAAGTCTAATATAAGTAAAGGTAAATTTCCCATTGAGGAATCATAACTTTTGTGCGAGTTTGGAAATTTTAGAAAGTACATCCACTTGGGAAAAGTGCCCACCTCTCTTGGGTGCTAGTTTTCTAGGGTTTGCAAGCACCCTCTTGTGTGCTAGGTTTTCTTGGTGTTGATGGTATTTCTCTTGAAGAATATAGCAAAGGATTTGGTTGGGTTTTCTTCCCTTGTTGAGAAGGGTTTCCCAGGATACTTCTTGTGTTCTTGTGCATGGTGTTTCTTCTTGTGATCTTGGCTGCTGCAACATTATTGGTTATGGTCAAGTTAAATGCTAAAATGGAATAAACTTCATTCTTCACCTTGTCTATTGAAAAATCAACAGTGACAATAATCTTTGAAAGGTTCTATCACTGTTAGGTATATTTGGTTGTATATAAGTACTATTGATATAGATGCTTATTGCACTTGTTTGCAAACTGAACTAACATCTCCTCTAGGAGTTATTTCTTGTTTTTCTCTTGGGCAGGTCACCTTGATAATCCTATGATGACTACCATCCTTGTTACCATAGATATGTTCTTATCAAAATGATATTGGAAATACTTTTTCTCTCGTTGTTCTTGTTCCGGGCAGGTCACAGGCGATAGCTCTAAGAAGGAACTAGAGTGACAGTTGCAAAACATGGAGCATATGACTCCATCAAGTGGTGAGGCAGGTGATCTCACCAAGTACCAATTCTAAAGGAAACGTGTAAAGCAAAAGAAGTTTTGGACATCGTTCACTCAGATGTGTGTGGACCAATGTCAACCTCCTCACTAAGCGGGAGAGTACACCTTAGATGATTTCAACACATTCTATACAGAGGTCGAGATTAGGAGGGAGCTCACTACTCCCTACAATCCTCACATAATGGTGTAGTAGAAAGAAAGAGCCGATCCATTGAATAATCTATCAAGGCAATGATGAATGACCAAAATCTATCCATGTTTCTATGGGGAGAAGCAGTGATGACAACCATATATGTTCATAATAGAAGTCCTCATGATATATTGAAGAACATGACTCTAGAAGAAGCTTTCTCTGGAAAGAAGCCAAGTGTTGAACACTTGCGGATCTTTGGTTGTCAGTCAAGAAGAAAGAATGGAAGGAAGCTATGATGGAAGAATATCAATCCATCATGAAAAATGATGTATGAGAAATTGTGCCTAGACCTGAAGGAAAGTCTGTAGTCACTTCAAAATGGGTTTACAAGATAAAACATGCAGTAGATGAGAGTATTGATAAATACAAGGAAAGATTCATGGCTAGAGGGTTGTAACATCCCCAGCCACCCAAGCCGGGCCATGCTACTCCATAAGCATTCTTACTAAACTTCGATACCATATTGTAGCATTCCCAACCTTAGACCGTTGGGCCATGCCACATAAAGATCTCATTCCCACTGTATATATATGTGTAATAACAATTTAAATAGACAAGTACATTTTGCTATAGATAGATTCATGTAGAAATAACAGTAAGTTTATACATACAACAAACACATGAAATACTCATAAGTATAAAGACATGTACAAATACACAACATGCAATTGAACACATAATTGATACTTATCTTTTTAAAGAAGACCACCAACTGCGTGCAGACCTTCCACAAACCTCCCAGCCTTAGACCACACTGCTCAAAGCTCCCAGTAGTGGGTCCCCCCGAGATGGGACTAAACTCCACCCAGGTAAAGGGGTTCCTATCTAGGCTGAGGTTACATAGTCAACATGAAGGATTTCATCCCCAGGAGCCTACAAAAACTACCAACCTACAATCTCTCATTCCCCACATGCCTATCCCACCCCAAGAAGTGTGCCCCTTCTCTGCTCAACAGTCCCTCGGTTGCTCCACTTCCCTTCCAGGGCTTCAACAACAAGTCAGACAGGAAGTCTCAGAGCTCTGTAGCTGCAGTTGGGCTCCCTCAGGAAATCAATTTTTCATGATTCTCTCACCTGGAGAGAGTTTCTCAAAGGCTTGACAACCTGCTTCTTCAAACCCATGGGCCCGACAACCCGCTTCTTCAATCCATCTCTCTAGTCATCCAGGTACGGACTTAGGTGAAAACAACAACATGAAAACGGGTATGGAATCGTACTAGTGCAGGTAAGGAACATGTACGCTACCTGTGACAGGGAGGTATTGCGTACAACTCCAGGGTACGTGCACGATGGATGCAGATGTCAAATGATGGCTGAGATTGAGTAAAACAATGACAGTAGTAACATAAAACATGTTCAGATTAAGTACGAGTGCGCTAAGCATAACATGGAAAGTATTGGGGTATGGCTCCAGGGGTGCGTGCAGACTGCTGAGTAAGGCACCATGCGTGAATGGCTTCGTGCATAGGAAGAATGCCCCCCTTGAATGAGGAAATTGTCCACATAAATCTGCATGCCCCAATTTGGACACTTGTCATCATGAAGCTTCTTGGGATCCACTTGTAATTCGTTCCCTTCCCCAAAGGAACTTAGGAGAACATAGGCTATATCCCAACCTTAATCTTTTTAGGAATAATATTATATTATTCCCTTGGAGATAAGCCCTCTTGCTTAGACCCTTTTCATAGGCTCTTAGCCTTCTCCTTTCCCTTCCTAGTGGATTTTAGTCCCCCATACTCTTTCGTCGTGGTTGATCTACACACAACGATGCATTATATTAATGATATGAGTGTTTACATATACAAAAATAGTCTCACTGGCATTTAGCATCCAAGATCTCTGGCCTAATCATCACATAAGCCTTCTGGCTTATAATAAACTGGCTCACTAGTCTAGAAAACATATTCACATTTACAACCGGGGCTCGGTCTCGGGGTGTTACATCCCCCTCCCCTTATTTTATGCACTGTCCTCAGTGCATCTTATTTACATGTACAACCAAAAGTTTCAAAAACTTTTAAAAAGATGCAGGTATTCTGCATGCATAACATTCTCGTACTCTTAAGTTACATCCTCAAGAACGTACCAGGTCTATTGGACCTTTACTAGCTCTATGGCTCGATTCTATAGCTGCTTGATCTTTCGATCCAGAATACAGCTGAATGCACCTAAAAAACACCTTCTTGTTCCACCTGAATCACATTCCAATCAATAACATGATTAGCATCAAGTATATACTTTTTGAACAATGATACATGTAATACATTATGAATAAACATTGATGCAGACAATGCAAGCATATATGCCACATGCCCAATCCTCTCTAGGATTTCAAATGACCCACAAAATTGAGCTGCCAACTTTGATCAATTTCCCAACTTTAGGGAACTTTTGTTGGCTCTCACTTTTAGGAATACATCATCACCCACTTTAAACTCCCTGTGAGTTCTTCCCTTGTCAACATAGCTTTTCTGCCTGTCTTGGGTAGCTTTTAAATTTTGTTTTATTTTCAACACATGCTCTTCCATTTCCCTAAGTAGTTCTGGCCCAACCACTGCTCTATCTGTTAGGTTGTCCCAGCTTACAGGTGCGTTGCACTTTCTTCCATAAAGTGCCTCAAATGGGCTCATCTTTAGAGATGCTTGGTGCCCATTGTTATAAGCAAACTCTACCAAGTGTAGGTAGTCTTCCCATTTTGTTGGTTTATCCATCACATACATCCTCAACATATCTTCAATCACTTGATTCACCCTCTCTGTTTTTCCATCAGATTTTGGATGATAAGTTGTGCTAAAATTCAAATTTGTTCCAAAACCTTTAAATAATCCTTTCTAGAATCTTGATATAAATTTTGGATCTCTGTCAGACACAATTGTCTTGGGAATTCCATGTAGTCAAGCAATTTCCTTCATATAAATATCAACAACATTGGTTGCTTTGTGAGTGAGCTTCACTGGAATAAAATGAGGAGCTTTAGTAAGCTTGTCCACCACTACCATGATAGAATCATGTTGCTTGCTTGTTCTGGATAGCTTGGTGATAAAATCCATTGTTACTACTTCCCATTTTCACTCAAGAATGAGTAATGGCTGTAGCAACCCAACTTAGTGCCTATGTTCATCTTTGAATTTTTGACACTCCAAACATTTGACAATGTACTCAACAACTTCCTTCTTCATGCCTGGCCAATAATACTAGCTCTTGACAACTGCAATAGTTTTCTGATACCCTGGGTGTCCATCATAAAGTACATTATTCATTTCTTTCAATATCAGATTTTTCAATTCTTGGGTATTTGGCACATAAATTCTACCTATGTACCTAAGAACTTCATCATCTCCCAGCTTGTATTCATCGAATTTCTGCTACAAAATGTCTTGCTGTAATTTTGTTATTATTTCCATGTACTGCAAATTTGATTTTGCAACCTCTAAGATTTTGTCCTTCAAATCTGTTTGGTACATGCTAATGGTTGTAGCATGCAACTCATGCACTCTCCTGCTAAGTGCATCAACTACCTTGTTCTCCTTCCCTTTGATATGATTTATATCAAAGTCATACTCACTGAGAAACTCTAACCACCTGCTTTGCTTGACATTTAGAGTTGGTTGTCCGAATAAGTATTTCAGAGCATTGTGGTGTGTCCTCAACTCGAACTTTTTCCCCATGAGGTAGTGTCTCCACATCTTCAAGGTATGCACTATGGATGCCAAATCCAAATCATGAGTAACATTGTGTCTTTCATGCTCCAACTTCCTTGATTCATAACATACCACATACCCATTTTGACTCAGGACTCCACCAAGTCCTTCTTCGCATGCATCTGTGCATACAACACAATATTCATTTGGATCTAGGATCCTTAGTATTGGAGCACTGGTTAATAATTGTTTCAAGTGCTGGAAACTCTTTTCACACTCCAATGTCCACTGAAACTTCACTCCCTTCTTTTGCAAGGAAGTGATCGAGTGTGCAATCCTTGAGAACCCTTCAATAAATCTTCTATAGTACCCTGGAAGGCCCATGAAAGGCCTGACTTCTATCACATTCTTTGGGGATGACCATCCTCTAATGGCCTCTATCTTTTCAGGATCCACTGCTATCCCTTTTTCAGATATGATATGCCCCAAATAGTGAATTTGCTTATGGGAAAATGAGCACTTGCTCAATTTGGCATACAACTGATGCTCTCTTAATACTTGAAATACCAACCTTGCATGTTGCTCATGCTCTTCTTCAGAGTATATAAGAATGTCATCCAAAAAGAAAATGACAAACTTTTCTAGGTATTCTCTGAAAATGCCATTCATCAAACACATAACAACAACTGATGCATTTGATAAACCAAATGGCACCGTTGTGATATCATAATGGCCATACTTTGTTCTGAAAGCAGTCTTGCTGATGTCTTCTTCTTTAATTCTTACTTGATGATAAACATACATGAGATCAATCTTGGAGGATATTTTTGCATTCTTTAACTGATCAAAGAGGTTATCGATCCTTGGAAAATGATACATATTCTTCACAATTAATTCCATTGTCTGAAATCCATGCAAAGTCTCAAGGTTCCATCCTTCTTCTTCACAAATAAAGCCGGGGCACCCCAAGGTGACACACTTGGGCGTATATACCCCTTCTTCAGAAGCTCTTCAAGCTACATTTACAACTCCTTCAGTTCTGGTGTACTCATTCTGTAGGGAGTCTTGGATATGGGAGCTGCTCCAGGCATCAGATTTATGGATAAATCAATGCCTCTTTTAGGGGGTAATCCTAGTATTTCTTTAAATACATCCTCAAATTCTTTTAGGACTGCATAATCTTCAATCTTTGGCATCTTATCTTTAGGTGTTTCTTCCACATGCACTGCAAATATTGGACAACCTTTCCTGTAACTTTTTTTTAGTTGCATTTTTGAGATTTCTTTGATAGTTATTGCCCTGGAAATTCCTTGAATTGTCCTTAGGTTCCTTTCCTCATCTAGGCAAGTAAATGCCTTGCTATGACAATCTAGGATAGTATGGTGTTAGTCCAACCAATCCATCCCAATTAGATAGTCATAGGAACCTAAAGGCAAGATGTTCAAATCTACCTTGGTGTTCAGTCCATTCATGTCCATTGGACATGACTTAACCATCTCATTAACTTTTTCTTTTGGCTCCAGTAGCCAGTTGTACCAACCAATATTTTCCATGCTTGCTTCTTGGCAAATTAAATCTTTCCACCATCTTAGGATCTATATAACTATGACTAGCTCCTGTATCAATTAAAATAACAATTCTTTGGTTGTTGATCATACCTTCCACTTCAATCATATGTGACTGAAACTATGTTTGCTTGTTGTCAAGGGCTGCATAGATCCTTGGTACGCTTCTTCCCATGTCCTCCATTGTTTTAGCTTGCTATACATTGTGAACAACTCTCACTTTTTCACCTCTGTGAGAACAATTTCTATACATATGATCTTCCTTGCAACCAACATTGAATAGGTGGCTTCCTTGGCCTTTCCCCCCTTGTCTCCATTGTTCTAGGTTCTCTAGAGACTCGTTGTCCCGAAGGATTGTTTCTGAAGAATGGTGGCTTAGTCCCCTTATTCCTTTATTCCATCTTATATTTCTTCTTGTCTTCCCAATATTTTCGGAAAGTTGACCTTGCTTTATGCTGATAGGCATTTGGCTCGTCTTATGGTCTCCTCAAATGTTTTGGGATCATCATATTGTATCTTGTCACTGATGAATGATGGAAACCCACTCAAATACCTTTGGATATTAATTGTCTCATCATTGATGAAAGAAACATACTTCATCAATTCTAAAAACCTTATTTCATATTCATCAATGGTCATACTCCCAAGTTTGATTTCAAAGAACTCTTTCATTTTCTTGTCATATTATCTCTTAGTCAAGTATTTATTTTCAAATTACTTCTTGAATTCCTTCCAAGTCACATTTTTCTCTTTAATGTGCTACACCTGCACAAGATGATCCCACCACATGGATGCTTTTCCCTTGAGCTGACAGTTAACAAGTCTTCCTTCTGCATGTGAAGAATATTTGTGCAATTGAAAATACTTCCTCATGCCTATCAATCATGTCTCTACATCTTCATCCTTCTTATGCTCACCATCAAATGTAGGAGGTTTGATTTTGTTCATTTCTCCTTGTAGTTCATCCACCACAAACCTCTTCTTATGCTTCCTGACAGGGGATGGACTTGAGCTGCTATGTGTTCTCCTGTTGGAATGCCTCGGGGAGTGATGGTGATGTCTGCTAACACTTCTTGTTCTTTTTTCATCAGGAGACCCGTGACTTCCGGATTTGCTTGAGCCACTCTCCTTATCCAATTTATTTTCTATTGGGTTCAAGCTCTGTATTAACTTCCTGTTGAAGTCCTCCTGCTACTCCTTGGCCTTCATAAGCCTTTCATTATTGGCTTTGTGGCTTTGAAAATCTTTTTTCAAAATTTTAATGGTCTCTACCATATTCATGTTTTCTTCCTTTCCTTCTCCATGTCCAATTGAGTTTGCACCTTGATTACCCAATTGGACATCCATCCTTTCGATCTCTCCTTCCTGGCTATAAGCCACTTGTGTATATTTCATCCCTCTGCACTTTGTGCTAATCCTGAGTTGATCTAGTTGTTGTTAACTCTGCAAAATGTGTAGCTAACATAACTTTGTTAGGCTAACTGTCTCAACAGTTCCATGAAAAAATATGAACCATTCTAGTTCATTAATATATCAGACTTCTTTCCTCAGATTTTCTGATAAATTGACTGTTCAAATCAATTTTATGGGTAAGTAGTTATATTCTACTTTTCCAGATCTTTCCAACGTCTGCTTCCATGTTCAATTCTAAGTCATGAGCAAAAAGTTATGGATATTTGAAAATTATGCTTCCTGGGAGGTAATCCCTGTACAATTGTTCTTCATCAGAGTCGAATTGGCTCTTGGACCCATGCTTGATCCTCTCTTCAGGTTTACATGCCTTCTTTACTTCTTTAGGTGTAGGTTTGTACAAATCAGAACCCCACGGGCTCCTTTTCTAAGCCCCTTTCTGTCCTTAAAAACAATTTTTGGGCATTAACCCTTTTTTTTCGGTGCCCAATCTCAAGTGACCACGGCCTAATACCCAACGCTTAACTGAAAGGCGTTTTTTCTGGAGCTTCGGAACTTAGAGCTTCAAAGGCTCTTACTACCTCACACCTTATTTCTCCCGAATGAAGAACTGGCGAACTCTTGCCCGATACATTTTTGTAGCTTCGGGGATCTGCTGCTTCATAGCTTCGGGCTTCGGAAGTTCTACCTACTCCACACATCATTCCCCTCGAACGTTGAATTGGCGAACTCCCAGATAAGCTCTCCGGAGCTTCGTGCTTCGAAGGTTCTTGCATCAACATACTCCCATATCCCCGAATTTCGGATCTCCAAACTTCTAGAGTCTCATCAACAATCACAAACCAAGGGGTGCTACATGTCAAAAATATAGAGATGACACATGGCCCAATCTACGAGTGATACGTGCCAAGTTCTAATTGGCCCAAACAATCTGTGATAAGCCTGAGACAATATGACACATGGCATGCTTAGAGTGGGTCCACATTACCCTAGGTGACGTCAACATGCCCCGTCACTCTGACGCTCCGGGACTTCGACACTTCGAGCTTCAGAAGATCTCACACTAGCACACTTAATAACTCTCAAGTGCCGAACTTTCGAACAGGTGTTCCCCGGAGCTTTGGAACTTCGGGGCTTCGGGATTTTGGAACTTCGGGCATCAGAGGATTTTGTTGCTGAACACCACCCCACCCCCGAATTGTCGAACGCCGGAATTCCGAACACTTGCTAATCTTTGGACACGAGTCACCGAACATGAATGGTCCAGATTAGTTTCAGACTTTCGGATTTCCGGAAAAACCCCACTCCGCACAACCACAACCAGATTTCCCCGAACTGTCGAACAACTTCGAGGATCTAACGATCTGCCTTCTCTCAAACGATCTATGGTGTGGTTTTTCTCCCAGACTTCAAAACTTCGGGGATTTTGCCTCTTTCTTGAAAAAAGTTTAAAATAGTCAGAGGGGCAAAGTCCGAAGGACTTCAATGCTTAACGACTGTGCACCTTCCCCATATCTGAAAGCTGTGAAGGATTTAGTTCCCTCATGAACAAATCCAACGATCATTGTGGTTTCTTGAACTGATACACCTCTCGAGCTTTCAAACAAGGTCAAGGTGTGTCGTCAACACCTTCTTAGCACTCATGGATGCTCTGTAACTCGAAATTTGGCTTTTTCGAACATAATTCTTTGTGAAATTTTTTTCTTCAATTTCTACTTACACGACCCATCCAGGCTCAGTGTTAGAAACCAGAGCTCTGATATCAATTTGTAACATCCCCGGCCACCAAAGCTGGGCCATGCTACTCCATAAGCATTCTTACTACACTTTGATACCATATTGTAGCATTCCCAGCCTTAGACCGCTGGGCTATGCCACATAAAGATCTCATTTCCACTGTATATATATATGTGAGTGTGTGTGTGTGTGTGTAATACCAATTTAAACAGAGAAGTACATTCTTCTATACATAGATTCATGCAGAAATAACAATAAGCCTATACATAAAACAAACACATGCAATACTCATAAATATAAAGACATGTGCAAATACACATCATGCAATTGAACACATAATTGATACGTATCTTTTTAAAGAAGACCACCAATTGTGTGCAAACCTTCCAGCCTTAGTCCACGCTGCTCAAAGCTCCCAACAATGAGTCACCCCTATTAATGTTTATGCCATTATTATAGTTTTGCATTTCATTAGATAAGAGCATAATAAGAACAAGATCACTGAGAAAAACACATTCACAAGAGACACAACATTTATCCTGGGAAACTCTCTAGGGGAAGAAAACCCAACAAAAATTTCCTTATCATAAATAGCTTATACAATGTTCAAGAGATAACTCAAACCAATACAAAAAGTCCTCCCCAAGAGATGCGCCACTCTTCTTCTCCTCTCTCCAACTGGTAATTGCAGCGTGCCTCATAAGATAATGAGCAAGTGAGTTGTGTGTTTGAAGTGAGGCATTAGCCTCTTATTTATACAAGACTGGCACGTGTGAAAGGTCACAACTGGCAGGGCCGACCTCTCACTCTGGGTGGGTAAACCCACCTTTAATTAATTCTGGGTCTTCCATAATAACTGCTGG